>CM069149.1:47967028-47994528 GCA_035221665.1 Okamejei kenojei | reverse complement strand
AGCAGTTCCCAAACCAGATTGAGATGTTGCCGGACAAGATGCTTTCTACAGCCCCAGAGTAGAAGCACTGAAGGATCCTCAGAGTCACTGCTCAGAGAATTTCCTCAGCTGCCTGAGGTGGTAAAGGCGCTGCCTTGCCTTACTCACCAGTGCGGCAGTGTGTGTTGTCCATGTCAGATCCTCAGTGATGTGGACTCCCAGGCTCGCCCTATCCACAGGAGTCCCATTTATCCCCAGTGGCGTGAATGCACAGATTCTTTACCCCGAGTTGGGGAATCAAGGACCAGAAGAGGACAAAGGTTTAAGGTGAGAGGGGAACATAAAAGGCAACTTTTTCACTCAGAGATAGAAATATCTCAGTGGAATAACTCAGTGGGTCAGGCAGTATCCCTGGAGAAAATGAATAGGTGGCGTTTCAGGTTGGAACCCTTCTCAGATGGTGGTGGGAATATGGAACGAGCTGCCGGAGGAGGCAGTTGAGGCAGGTACTATAGCAGCATCTCGACCCGTAACATCACCCTTCTATCCAAAGATGCTGCCTGTCCCGCTGAGTTGCTCCAGCATTTTGTGTCCATCTTTGGTGTAAACCAGCCTCTGCAGTTCCTTCCGACAGCATTTGTTGTTTGGTGTCAGGGCTTATGGGGGAAAGGCAGGAGAATGGGTTTAGAAGGGAGCGATAGATCAACCATGATTGAATGGCGGAGTAGACTTGATGGGCCAAATGGCCTAATTCTGCTGCTATCATTTATGAACTTATCTAAAAGACGTTTGAAAAGGTATGTGGATAGAAAATGTTTCGAGGGATATGGGCCAGACACAGGGGCAAATGGGACTAGAGTAGATGTGACATCTTGTTCGGTATGGATAGGTTGGGCCGAAGGGCCTGTTTCCATGCTGTATGATGCTATGAAGTTGTGCAGCTTTCACTATTAACAAAGGAGGGGTCAGTTTTTACCGTATTGGTTTATCAGCTAAAGATGACCCGTGACTGTGCAGTTAAAGCAACTGATTGGAATTCCTGTTGTCATTCAAACTACCTTTCCAAAAGAAACCGGTTTCACTGACGGAAGAGAAGCAAAGATCAACCCTCTGGAGTCCAGTCCGGACCTTCCTCAGAGGAAGTGTGTTAAAAAAAGCCACTTGCAGGTGGATGGACAAATGGAACTGCAGGTGCCGGTTTACAAGAAGAAAGAAATCGGAGAGGATGTCGGTGGTGGAGGGAGGGGGGACGGGCAGAGGCAGGGTGGGATAGTGGCAGAAATGGGTGTGGGTCAGGTGGGGCACAGGGAAGAGTGAGGGAGAATTTCTCAGATTCTGTTTAAAACCGTCATGTTTTCAAGAGAAAGTTAGATTTAGCTCTCAGGGCTAAAGGATTTAAGGGATATGGGGAGAAAGCAGGAACGGGGTACTGATTTTAGATGATCAGCCATGATCATATTGAATGGCGGTGCTGTCTCGAAGGGCCGAATGGAAGAAAACAGGCTATTGTAAGCGGTTGTTTAAGAAGGAGCTGCAGATGCTGGAAAATCAAAGGTAGACAAAAATGCTGGAGAAGCTGCGGGTGGGGCAGCATCTATGGAGCGAAGGAAAAAGGCAACGTTTCGGTTTCAGGGTCTCCACCGGAAACGTCACCTATTCCCTTCGCTCTATAGATGCTGCCTCACCCACTGAGTTACTCCAGCATTTTTGTCCACAGGCCATTGTTAGCTGTTTGTTAGGTACAAACGGGAAGCTGGTGCGACTCGGGTGGGGGGAGGGGTGGAGAGAGAGGGAATGCCGGGGCTACTTGAAGTTAGAGAAATCAATATTCCTACCACGGGGCTGTAAGCTGCCCAAGCGAAATATGAGCTGGTGTTCAGTGTTTGAGTCGGGAGCAGATTCCGCAGCTGGGGATAATGTGCCCCTTTGATTGTGAAAGATGTCAGAGAGTCAGTGTGGTGGCTGCCCTCTATCCTGTCAGCAGAGTTAATGGGGTGGGAAGTGTCAGAGCGTCCCACTGCTTGCCAACGCATATCTCAGTTCTACTTTGCAAGCAGCATGCCACAAGGGCAGCAATCACTGGCTCTATTTATACCGTGACCGTGAGAAGTATCAGTGACCTGAGAGTCGGTTGCTGCAGGACTGAGTGACACATGTCAAGCACGATCCCCAACAAGTTCTATTTTCATGCGATATGGAGTCGCATTAAACATCCGGGAGTGCAGCGGCGGGTGGAATGCCTGCTGATTAAGGGTGTTTACACTTCCACAAGGCTGTGTATCAGCAAGTAGCGGTGGGCACCGGATCACAACCGCGCAGCACACTCGTGCAGCATCTGCTTTCAAACGCTGCAGATTACGGCAAATGCCATTTGCTGCTAGTTTAGTTTAGAGATACAGCACGGAAACAGGCCCTTCATCCCACTGGGTCCGCGCCGACCAGCGATACCCGCATATCAACGCTATCCTACACATACCAGGGACAATTGTTACATTTATACCAAGCCAATTTACATACAAACCTGTACGTTTCTGGAGTGTGGGAGGAAACCGGAGATAGACAATAGACAATAGGTGCAGGAGTAGGCCATTCGGCCCTTCGAGCCAGCACCGCCATTCAATGTGATCATGGCTGATCATCCCCAATCAGTACCCCGTTCCTGCCTTCTCCCCATATCCCCTGACTCCGCTATCTTTAAGAGTTCTATCTAGCTCTCTCTTGAAAGCATCCAGAGAACCGGCCTCCACCGCCCTCTGAGGCAGAGAATTCCACAGGCTCACAACTCTCTGTGTGAAAAAGTGTTTCCTCGTCTCCGTTCTAAATGGTTTACCCCTTATTCTTAAACTGTGGCCCCTGGTTCTGGACTCCCCCAACATCGGGAACATGTTTCCAGCTTCCAGCATGTCCAAACCCTTAATAATCTTATATGTTTCAATAAGATATCCACTCATCCTTCTAAATTCCAGAGTGTACAAGCCCCGTCGCTCCATTCTTTCAGCATATGAGAGATCTCGGAGAAAACCTACGCAAGGCCACGGGGAGAACGCACAAACTGCGTACAGACAGCGCCCGTAGTCGGTATTGAAGCCGGGTCTCTGGCGCTGCAAGCGCTGTAAGGCAGCAACTCTACCGCTGCGCCACCTCTGATCAGAGTTGGAGATATGGAATTCCTGAAGTCAGTGAGTTCATTTATTGTCACGTGGTCAGAGAGCCAGTAAAATGCCTGGTCTGCGTGCGATCCGGTCAAGTGACATTGCGCACAAGTACAATAGATCCTCGTGTGGAGCCGCACGCACACAGTCCCCAGGTACCCGCGCTGTCTTGCAACCTCCACATCCCTGAAGGGAACAATCTTGGCCCAAGATGTGCAACCTCTTATGATGTTTAGGGTTAGGATTTTTATTGTCACTTGTACCAAGGGTACAGTAAATAGCTTTGTTTTGCATCCTATCCAATCAGATCAGATAATACCACACACAAATATAATCAAGCCCAACTCATCCAATACGTGGAGCAAAGGGGAAGTTACACAGTGCAGAATATAGTTCTCAGCATTGTAGCGCATCTGATCCACAGACAAAGGGGTAGAGGTGAATGTGACAGTACCCTAGCTTATGGAAGGAGCGTTCAGAAGCCTGATAATAACACAGTGAGTGGTAATACACAAGATGGGAAAAGAGCTACTTGTGTAGAAATCAGCTTGTGGGGGCATGGGGAAGCGGTAGGGGAGTTATGTTGATTGCAGTGTTCAACAATTTACTGGTACAGAGACACAAGGAACTACACGTGCTGGAATCTTAAACAAAGCACAAAGTGCTGGAGGAACAGGTAGCACCTGTGGGTGGAATGGACAGGCGATGTTTCAATAGACAATAGACAAGGCCGCTTTGATAGAGTTCTTGGTCCATGGCATCCCCAAAGATGTTGATGGTGGGAAGCAGATGATGTTATAGACAATAGACAATAGGTGCAGGAGTAGGCCATTCGGCCCTTCCAGCCAGCACCGCCATTCAATGTGATCATGTCTGATCATCCACAATCAGTACCCCGTTCCTGCCTTCTCCCCATATCCCCTGACTCCGCTATCTTTAAGAGCCCTACCCAGCTCTCTCTTGAAAGAATCCAGAGAACCGGCCTCCACCGCCCTCTGAGGCAGAGAATTCCACAGACTCACAACTCTCTGTGAGCAAAAGTGTTTCCTCATCTCCGTTCTAAATGGGTTACCCCTTATTCTTAAACTGTGGCCCCTGGTTCTGGACTCCTCCAACATCGGGAACATGTTTCCTGCCTCGTAAACCTACCTTGTAAACCTACTGCTGCACTCCCTCAATAGCAAGAATGTCCTTCCTCAATTAGGGGGCCAAAACTGCACACAATACTCCAGGTGTGGTCTCACTAGGGCTCTGTACAACTGCAGAAGGACTTCTTTGCTCCTATACTCGACTCCACTTGTTATAAAGGCCAACATGCCATTCGCTTTCATCACTGCCTGCTGTACCTGCATGCTTACTTTCATAGACTGATGTACAAGGACCCCCAGATCCCGTTGTACTTCCCCTTTTCCCAACTTGACACCATTTAGATAGTAATCTGCCTTCCTGTTTTTGCTACCAAAGTGGATAACCTCCCAGTTCTCCACATTAAACCTCATCTGCCATGCATCTGCCCCACTCCCCCAACCTGTCCAAGTCACCCTGCATTCTCATAGCATCCTCCTCACAGTTCACACTGCCACCCAGCTTTGTGTCATCTGCAAATTTGCTAATGTTACTTTGAATCCCGTCATCCAAATCATTGATGTATATTGTAAATAGCTGCGGTCCCAGCACCGAGCCTTGCGGTGCCCCACTAGTCACTGCCGGCCATTCTTAAAGGGACCCGTTAATCCCTACCCTCTGTTTCCTGTCTTCCTTTATGGTCGTGAGTAGTCGTCCAAAGAGCCGTACCTTGTTATGGTCGCCGCTGGATTTTCAAGATGTTGAACATTTACGCCGACCTACTGCGACTAATGACGGGTACCAGCAAGTCACCGAAAAAAGATCAGGTAAGTGGGACAGCCCCTTAACTCTCGCCTCCAAATTCAGAAAGTGTCAAATGTTCCAGCGAGCTTTTGGCCTTTCAAAGAATTGGAGGCCAAAATAAGGCCATTTCATGACACAAATGGCTGTTCAATTTGATTTCGTCTTAAGCCCCTCTTAGAGTCGTCAGGCTGGGTGAAGCTTTAATCTGGACAAGGTTTGCTCTCAGTTTGACAGAGGTGTTTAATCCTCTGCAGAACCCATTCCCCCTGTCACTTTGTGCCTTTTAACTCGTATCTGAAAGAAGCGGCTGGGAATGCTAGCACTCTCTCCAGTGATAAAAGGCAGCCCACACCATTAAAGTGACTGTAAATAGCCAACCATCACCCTGGATAATGTGAAGTCTGTCACTAAAGGCACATGCATCAACTTGCAGATTTATTTGATCTATTATGCATGCCCCTAAAAATTACTGACTACAGTAAGTAAAAAATGTTTCATCTTCAGAGAGCGAGTGGAAAATAATGCTCACACCTGGTTCACTGTGTAGCCCCTCTGTACATAACATGGGCGAACAA
The DNA here is from genome assembly GCA_035221665.1 of Okamejei kenojei. Lineage (NCBI taxonomy): Eukaryota > Metazoa > Chordata > Chondrichthyes > Rajiformes > Rajidae > Okamejei > Okamejei kenojei. The sequence continues at coordinate 47,988,953 of CM069149.1, read as the reverse complement.
GCTTCAAATACTTTGGTCCATTTGCTTGCAGTTGCTATGGTTGCAGTAGAGCCAGAGATCACGGTTTGATATTCCCTTTGTCCTTGTTTCTTGTTTCACCTCCAACAGAATAAGTAAGACGGAATAATTCCCATCCTCCGCCGGCATTCGTTACACCGCTAATATGAATGTACTTTGTAGAGAGTGACACCGTCACAATCTCAGGCATTCTCATCTCCCAATCGCTCACTTTTTGGCTGGATGTAGACTCGCACACACATGCACACACATGCACACACGCATGCACACACACATGCACACACGCATGCACACACGCACATATGCACACACACACACACATATGGGCGCACACACGGCACAACATGCACACACGCACATATGCACACACACACACATGCACACACGCATGCATGCATATGCACTCATGCACACACACACATGCACACACATATGCGCGCACACATGCACACACACATGCACTCACGCACACACACGCACACACATGCACACGCACATACGCACACACACATGCACACTTGCACTCACTCACATATACGCACACACCACACATGCACTCACGCATGCACGCACACACAACACACAATACCAACGCGCACCACACACACATGCGCACACAACACGCACACACATGCACACACACGCACACACACACACACTCACGCATGCACACGCACAGACGCTGGCACGCACACACACGCATGCACACACACGCGCACACACACTGATTGGGGATGATCAGCCATGATCACATTAAATGGCGGTGCTGGCTCGAAGGGCTGAATGGCCTACTCCTGCACCTATTGTCTCTTGTCACTCTCTCAGTATTGCATTGTGTTAATCCTACGCACTCCCTCAGTTCTGTCCAGAGTTGGTTCCAAGTCCAGTCAAGTTTATTTGTCACATACACATACAAGATGTGCATTGAAATGAAAGCGGCCATGCCTGCAGATGGTGCAAAACAGCAGAACGACAGAACAGAACAGAACCAGTATTTACATTTTTTTTAAAAGACACAACAGTAAATGAGTCCCTGGTGAGATTAGAGTTTACAATCCTGACGGCCAGTGGGAAGAAACTCCGTCTCATCCTCTCTGTTTTCGCAGCGTGACCGCGGAGGCGTTTGCCTGACCGTAGCAGCTGGGACAGTCCGTTGCTGGGGGGGTAGGGGTCCCCCATAATGTTGCTGGCTCTGGATCTGCCCCACCTGGTGCATAGGTCCTGCAGGGGGGCGAGTTTAGTTCCCATGGTGCGTTCGACCAAACGCACTATTCTCTGCAGAGCCGTCCTGTCCTGGGCAGAGCTGTTCCCAAACCAGATCGAGCTTCTTCAACAGCTTCTTCTCCCAGGCCATCCGACTCCTCAACGCTCAGGGACTGATCTGAATACACCCCCCCCCCCCCCCCCCCCCAAACCCCCATCTCTGCTGCTACATCAACTCTGCACTATACCCTTGGCACACTTGGTTTGTGTACACTGCACTCTGTTGCACGCTGTCCACTGTCCTGCGTTGCTGCTTTGTACATTTTCTATTTACTTTGTTGCACTTTAGTAAGGAAGGTTTTCACCATGAGTATAGCGTAGTATACCTATATATGTAGCATGTTGTCCAGTTGTGTTCTATGTAGCACCCAGGTTCTAGGGAAATGCTATCTCACTGCACTGTGTATACGGCTGTAATGACAATAAACCCTCTTGAATCTTGAATGTTGCCGGACAGGATGCTTCAGTGTAGAATTGGGAAAAGGGGAGATGCAGCGAGACCTGGGTGTGTCATGGTACACAGTCATTGAAAGTAGGCATGCAGGTGCAGCAGGCAGTGAAAAAAGCGAATGGTATGTTAGCTTTCATAGCAAAAGGATTTGAGTACAGGAGCAGGGAGGTTCTACTTCAGTTGTACAGGGTCTTGGTGAGACCACACTGGAGTATTGCGTGCAGTTTTTGGTCTCCAAATCTGAGGAAGGACATTATTGCCATAGAGGGAGTGCAGAGAAGGTTCACCAGACTGATTCCTGGGATGTCAGGACTGTCTTATGAAGAAAGACTGGATAGACTCGGTTTATACTCTCTGGAATTTAAGGAGATTAAGAGGGATCTTATAGAAACTTACAAAATTCTTAAGGGGTTTTGGACAGGCTAGATGCAGGGAAGATTGTTTCCCGATGTTGGGGAAGTCCAGGACAAGGGGTCACAGCTTAAGGATAAGGGGGAAATCCTTTAAGACCGAGATGAGAAAGACTTTCTTCACACAGAGAGTGGTGAGTCTCTGGAACTCTCTGCCACAGAGGGTAGTTGAGGCCAGTTCATGGCTATATTTAAGAGTGAGTTGATGTGGCCCTTGTGGCTAAAGGGGATCAGAGGGTATGGAGAGAAGGCAGGTACGGGATACATGAGTTGGATGATCAGCCATGATCATATTGAATGGCGGTGCAGGCTCGAAGGGGCTGAATGGCCGACTCCTGCCCCTAATTTCTATTTTTCTATGTTTCTAGAAAGGTGCTCTCTGAGCGCTGTCCCAGTGCTGGTCCGGGCTGACGTAGATCTAAATGCCCCCTCTGACCTGGCCTGGCTTGTAGCTGGGTACACAAAAGGCTGGAGAAACTCAGCTAAGGAGCGAAGGATATAGGCGACGTTTTGGGTCGAGACCCTTCTTCAGACCCCAGCATCTGCAGTTCCTTCTTTAACACTGGCTTGTAGCAGCTTCCACTGAAGAGCGTGGGTTAGTGAAGTGTCGGATGCACATTAACCTCAGCTCCACAGCTTGGGCGGATTTGAGGCTTCAGTTCAAATTGAGATGATTACTTCAGTCACTTGCCTTGCTTCTTATTCTAGTTCCAATTACTGCGCCAACATTCTTCACCACATTGACCAACCAGCACTGTGGGCTAAACCATTAAATCACTGCAGCAGATGCTGATTACAATTGCACACATTAGGCTAAGTCACTCTGAGAAGGGAGCGTTTTAGAATCTGTTCTGCCGGGGATTACACTTTGCCTGTCATGCCTGTAGTATTTTCATTCCAATTCTTTAGCTCGATGTGTGAATCACCGTATCCAGTAAGTAGACACACATATAGCAGTACAGACGTTAGACACAAAATGCTGTAGTAACTCAGCGGGACAGGCAGCATCTCTGGGTCTGAAGATGGGTCTCGACCCGAAACGTCACTCATTCATTCTCTCCAGAGAAGCTGCCTGTCCCGCTGGGTTACTCCAGCATTCTGTGTCAACCAGCGGTATGAACGTTGATTTCTCTCATTTCGAGTAACCCTTGCATTCTCTTCCTCTCCACCCCCCCCCCCCCCCGCTCCCCCCCCCCACCCTAGTCATCGTACTCTTCCTTTTTAAATCTTTTTATTGTTTTTTTTTCCAAAGAAAACAAAAAAACAGTGCAAGATAAAAAAATAAATAGTGATAAACATAATGATATTGATACATAGGGATCAGGATTACATTAATAACAGGTAGAACCTGATATGAGACCAGTGTCAAAATACACATTGAGTATAGACCTCCCGGTCTCTATGTAAATATAGTTAAATCTTTAAAATAAAACTTTTAACCATTAGAGAACCAGAATGGACAGCTATCTGCAGAGCCAAAAGAGATGGGGGAGATATTGAACAATTTCTTTTCTTCGGTATTCACCAAGGAGAAGGATATTGAACTCTGTGAGTTAGGGGGAAAAGTAGAGTAGCTATGGAAACTATGAGATTCAAAGAGGAGGAAGTCTCCAGGTCCTGACAGGATATTCCCTAGGACATTGAGGGAAGTTAGTGTAGAAATAGCAGGAGCTATGACAGAAATATTTAAAATGTCATTAGAAACGGGAATAGTGCCGGAGGATTGGCGTACTGCGCATGTTGTTCCATTGTTTAAAAAGGGTTCAAAGAATAAACCTAGCAATTATAGACCTATTAGTTTGACGTCAGTGGTGGGCAAATTAATGGAAAGGATACTTAGAGATAATATATATAAGCATCTGGATAAACAGGGTCTGATCAGGAACAGTCAACATGGATTTGTGCCTGGAAGGTCATGTTTGGACAAACCTTCTTGAATTTTTTGAAGCGGGTAACTAGGTAAATTGATGAGGTAAAGCAGTGGATGTTGTCTATATGGATTTCAAAGTAAGGCCTTTGACAAAGGTTCCCCATGGAAGGTTGGTTAAGACAGGTTCAATCTTTGGGTGTTAATGGCGGAGTAGCAAGATGGATTCAACGGGTGGCTGAATGGGAGATGTCAGAGAGTAATGGTGGATGGCTGTTTGTCAGGTTGGAAGCCGGTGACCAGTGGGGTTCCTCAGGGGATCTGTGTTGGGTCCACTGTTGTTTGTCATGTACATCAATGATCTGGATGATGGGGTGGAAAATTAGAATAAGTAAGTAATGCAGATGATACTAAGATAGTGGTGTTGTGGATAATGAAGTAGATCTTCAAAGTCTACAGAGAGATTTGGGCCATTTGGAAAAGTGGGCTGAAAGATGGCAGATGAGTTTAATGCTCTTTAAGTGTGAAGTGCTACATCTTTGGCAGGACAAATCAAAATAGGAAGTACATGGTAAATGGTAGGGAATTGAGGAATGCTGTGGATCTAGGAATAAAATGTGCATAGTTCCCTGAAGAGTGGAATCGCATGTAGATAGGGGTGGTAAAGAAAGCCTTTGGTGTGCTGGCCTTTATAAATCAGAGCATTGAATATAGGAGTAGGGAAGTAATGTTTAAAATTGTACAAGGGCATTTGGTAAGACCATCTGGAGTATGGTGTACAATTTTGGTCGCCTAGTTATAGGAAGGATGTCAACAAAATAGAGAGAGCACAGAGGAGATTTACTAGAATGTTGCCAGGGTTCCAGCAACTATGTTACAGAGAAAGGTTGAACAAGTTAGGTCTTTTATTCTTTGGAGCGCAGAAGGTTAAGGGGGGACTTGATTGAGGTCTTTAAAATGATGAAAGGATAGACAGAGTTGACGTTGGATATGTTTTTCCCATTGAGGGTAGGGAAGATTCAAACAAGAGGGCCTGACATGAGAATTAAGGGACAGAAGTTTCGGGGTAACGTGAGGGGGAACTTCTTTACTCAGAGGGTGGTGGCTGTGTGGAATGAGCTTCCAGCAGAAGTGTTGGAGGCAGGATCGATTTTAACATTTAAGAGTAAAGTGGATAGGTATATGGACGTGAAGGGAATGGAGGGGTATGGTCTGAGTGCAGGTAGATGGGACTAGGGGAAAACAAATGGTCGGCACGGACTGGAAAGGCCGAGAGGGCCTGTTTCCGTGCTGTAATTGTTATATGGTTATATGGTTATATGGTTATAAATGTAGAAAAAAAACACAAAAATAAAAAGACAAAAATAAAAATATAAAAGGAAAAAGCAAAACCTCCCTAAACTAAAAAAAATAAATAAAATTAAATTAAATTAAAAAAATAATAATAAATTAAAACTAAAAATAAAATAAATAAATAAATAAACACTAAACAAAGCAAAACAAAATCTGAACTAAAAGTTCCAACAATTTAAGTCTGTATGACTTCAAGTCCGTTCTACCATATAGAAGTGAAATAGTTTTTATAACGGCTGCCATGGCGGCCGCTTAAATTTATTAAATTTAATATTTTAAAATAATTAATATTATAAAAATTATTATATATAAAGAATTATTTATTTTTATTGGAAATAAATATATAAAATAAGAGGGAGCGATTTATATTGTATGAAAGTGTTCAATAAATTTTCCCCACGTCTTATCAAATGTAACCAAGGGTTCAACAATGTCACTCCTAATTTTTTCTAAATTTAAAACATGATCATCGTTCAGAATACCACTGGAGTGTGGTCGGAGGGTTGGAGTCTTTCCATTTAAATAAGATAGATCTTCTGCTGATTAGTGTGGTAAAAGCAATTAGCCAATGGGCGGAGCGGGGCAGGTGGATAGAATCTAACATTGGTCGCCCGAAAACTGCAGTCATAGGATGAGGTTGTAAATCAATATCTGAGACTACAGAAATAAAATCAACAATGTCTTTCCAGTATTTTCCCAAAAGTGGGCAGGACCAAAATATACGGGTCAGTGAGGCCACTTCAGAGTTACATCTGTCACAGGTAGGGTTAGTCATCCTACTCATACCACTCTTTGCAGCCTTATATCCTCCTGTACTCCAAGGGATAAAGCCCAGTCTGCCCAACCTCTCCTCACAGCTCAGGCCCGTGGGTCCCGGCAACATCCTCCTAAATCGTCGACGTCCCGGCTTTGATGGCCATTGCCCAGTAAAGAATCACAGGAGCAGTGTTCACTTTCTAACCAATTACTGAGATTAGTGGAGCTTGTGAGTGGCATCGTGGCAGAGTCGAATTGCTTTGAGTAACAGGACCCCAGCGACAATTTTCTGCCACACTTTTGTAATTCCCACCGTTAATGGTCTTTCTTCCTCACTTTAGCACGAGCATGGATGATCTGTCAAAAGCTTCAAACTGTATGAAAGTACATAATGAACAGCAGATAAATGTTTTCGACTGTAAGGTATAAACAGAATGTCGTATGGATTACCGCTGTGTCCCAGCAGTATAAACACTTTCAGGCAATTATGATCTACATAATGTACGCAGACAGGTTTTCTGAAATTTCAGCCTGTATCATTAAATGAAGGTTATTGTCCAAAGCCAGAAGCAAGGTACAAAGTAACTGCAAAGTAGATCAGCAATGAGGGTGGACAACAATGACGTCAGGGAGATGTGAGGAACTGCAGCTGCTCATATACAAAAACAGGCACAAAGTGCTGGAGTAACTCAGCGGGTCAGGCAGCATCTGTGGAGAACATGGATAGGTGACGTTTCACAGAGTGCTGGAGTAACTCAGCGGGTCACATAACATCTCTGGAGAAAAGGGATAGGTGACGTTTCGGGTTGAGACCCGTAAGGGTCTCGACCCGAAACGTCACCTATTCCTTTTCTCCAGAGATGCTGCCCATCTGTGGAGAACATGGAGAGGTGACGTTTCACAGAGTGCTGGAGTAACTCAGCGGGTCAGGCAGCATCTGTGGAGAACATGGAGAGGTGATGTTTCACAGAGTGCCGGAGTAACTCAGCGGGTCAGGCAGCATTACTCCAACACTTTGTGTTTTTTTCCACAATTAGGGAGTTAGATTACCACTCTGTGAGTCGACACTCAATCAGTGCAGAGTGATGGAAGAGGTTATTGACAGCAGGGTTAACAAACATGTACTTGCCAATAGCTTGCTCAGCTATGTGTTGTGGTTTGAGTTGGAGCAGGCAGGCCCTCTCATAGATGAACTGAGGCCCAGGCCAATTTTAATTTTAGAGGTCCCCAAACCAAGATCAAGAAGAGGCCCCTCAAACAGGACAAGGAGACCTGAAGTCCAGTGGTGAGGGGGAACAGCACCGGTTGACCGGGCCTAGCATCAGAGAGCTGTGTGAAACCAAAGATAATGGGTAGCAAGATCAAGATCTCTGCTGGTTGAACTTTAGTTTTAGTTCGGAGATGCAGCACGGAAACAGGCCCTTCAGCCCACCGAGTCCACAACGACCATCGATCACCCGTTCATGCTAGTTTTATGTTATCCTATTTTCTCGTCCACTCTTTTGGGATAATGTTTCCATCCCGGTTCATTCAAAGAACCATTTTGCACCAGTTCTGCATTTAATCTGTTTCCTTGTTTTCCTTGTTTTGTTCGGCGAATGTTTCTTGAACAAAACACACCAGTGGTGTTTTAAAATGAATTACAAAAAACCATAATGAGTTATCGAGTCATAGATTCATACGGTGTGGAAACAGGCCCTTTGACTCAATGTGCCCACGTTGACGGACATGTCCCAGCTACACTAGTCCCGCCTGGCTGTGTTTGGTCCATATCCCTCCAAACCTGTCCAATCCATGTACCTGTCTAAATGTTTCTTAAACGTTGCGATAATCCCTGCCTCAACTACCTCCACCGGCAGCTCGTTCCATGCACCCACCAACCTTTGTGTGGAAAAGTTACCCCTCAGGTTCCCGTTAATTCTTTCCCCCCCCCCCTCACCTTAAACCTGGTTCTCAATTCCCCTACTCTGAGCAAGTTTACCTGATCTATTCCTCTCATGTTCAAGAAGGAACTGCAGATGCTGGAAAATCGAAGGTAGACAAAAGTGCTGGAGAAACTCAGCGGGTGCGGCAGCATCTAAGGAGCGAAGGAAAGAGGCAACGTTTCGGGCCGAAACCCTTCTTCAGACTGATGAAGGGTTTTATGCACCTCTCATGATTTTATACACCTCTATAAGATCACCCCCTCATCCTCCTGCGCTCCAAGGAATAAAGTCCGAGCCTGTTCAGCCTCTTCCTATAGCTTAGGCCCTCAGGTCCTGGCAACTTCCTCGTAAATCTTCTCTGCACCCTTTTCAGCTTGTTATAACGTCTTCCCCCAGCTTTAACCCCCCCCCCCATGCTCCATCAGTCTGAAGAAGGGTCACGACCCAAAACATCATCCATTCCCTCCACAGATGCTGCCTGGCTCACTGTTCCCCAACGCTCTGGGGTTTTATTGCTTGAAATTGCACAATTATTTTGTTATGATATAGATTTTCTAATTATGTTGGTGTACGGTGCTTACTTTCTTAATATTTAAAAAAAAATTGCAATAGTTTTAAAAAACTACATATTCTATGCCAAACTGGGGTTTCCAATGGTTTGCAAATTTGGTGGAGATTAATGTCAACATGATTAATTCATCCTTGGGATGGGGACAGATTTATGGGCAAGGCCAACTCCTAGAGCTAACCATTTAAACTGCTGGAATTCATCAACAAAACTTCGGTTGACTCAAATATAATTTGCACTCATCGACCCTCTGGGCCACGGAGGGAAATATAGTTTTACGAGGGGTGGTTACTTATAGGTCTGTCAGCTTCAGAGTTTGCAGCTTGAGTCATAACTCTCCAAGGAGGACACACATTTCGCAAGTCTCCAAAAGGAACGTTTAGCTGTATATCAGCGGCCAGCAAAGTACGGAGACTGTTGCAACATAAAGTCATCACTCCAGACAGGTGTGGGTCGGTGAAAAGACACAAGTGTCTGTGGTTGCAGTAAGCATAGAAACATAGTAAATAGGTGCAGGAGTAGGCCATTCGGCCCTTCCAGCCAGCACCGCTATTCAATGTGATCATGGCTGATCATCCCCAATCAGTACCTCGTTCCTGCTCCAATAATGTAATAGGCCTGCTTTAATGTTTGACAGAATTCCCCGCTGTTTGGTTAACCATAAGCAGCAGAAACAGTGAACCATGGATCAGGGATATGGAGGAAAAGCAGGAACAGACAACTGATGATCAGCCATGATCATATTGAATGGAGGTGCTGGCTCCTGTGCCTATTTTTCTATGTTTCTATGTTCTAATGACATGGAGGGAGTTCACACAGGCTGGGACGGGATATTTATGGGGGGAGTTCACGCAGGCTGGGACGGGATATTTATGGGGGGAGTTCACGCAGGCTGGGACGGGATATTTCAAAGTTGATTCCCCCTTTCCCTATCAAATGCATTGCACGTCCCCATTATTGCATTGTACCTTGTCTGCGAAGTCTTTTATTTTATTTTTATATTTTTATTTATTAGAGCAAATGTACAGGAGTAGAACAGACGGCGTATAAAATTATAGTTATTGTACAGTTTCAATTTTGACTTCTCCTTCTCCTTCTTGCGTGTGGCGTGCACAGCCTAAAGTTGTAGGACACCTTGTTCTGTTTGACCTTCTGTTTGTGCGCGCCAGGTTGATTGCGTTCGTGGAAACAGGACCCCTAGACCCCTAGACCCCTAGACCCCTAGACCCCTAGACCTCTAGACCCCTAGACCTCTAGACCCCTGGACCCCTAGACCCCTAGACCCCTAGACCTCTAGACCCCTAGACCCCTAGACCTCTAGACCCCTGGACCCCTAGACCCCTAGATCCCTGGACCTCTAGACCCCTAGACCCCTAGACCCCTAGACCCCTAGACCTCTAGACCCCTAGACCTCTAGACCCCTAGACCTCTAGACCCCTAGACCTCTAGACCCCTAGACCATGGACCCCTGGACCCCTAGAACCCTAGACCCCTAGACCCCTGGACCCCTAGACCCCTAGACCCTAGACCTCTAGACCTAGACCCCTAGACCCCTAGACCCCCTGGACCCCTAGACCCCTAGACCCCCTGGACCCCTAGACCTCTAGACCTCTAGACCCCTAGACCCCTAGACCCCTGGGACCCCTAGACCCCTAGACCCCTGGACCCCCTGGACCCCTGGACCCCTAGACCTCTAGACCCCTAGACCACTAGACCCCTGGACCCCTAGACCCCTAGATCCCTGGACCTCTAGACCCCTAGACCCATAGACCCCTAGACCCCTAGACTCTAGACCCCTAGACCTCTAGACCCCTAGACCTCTAGACCCCTAGACCACTGGACCCCTGGACCCTAGAACCCTAGACCCCTAGACCCCTGGACCCCTAGACCCCTAGACCCCTAGACCTCTAGACCTCTAGACCCCTAGACCCCTAGACCCCTAGACCCTGGACCCCTAGACCCCTAGACCCCTAGACCCCTGGACCCTAGACCTCTAGACCTCTAGACCCCTAGACCCCTAGACCCCTAGACCCCTGGACCCCTAGACCCTGACCCCTGGACCCCTGGACCCCTGGACCCCTAGACCTCTAGACCCCTAGACCACTAGACCCCTGGACCCCTAGACCCCTAGACCCCTGGACCCTTGGTCCCCTAGACCCCTAGACCCCTAGACCCCTGGACCCCTACACGCCTGGACCTCTAGACCCCTAGACCCCTCGACCCCTGACCCCTAGACCCCTAGATCCCTAGACCCCTAGACCCCTATACCCCTGGACCCCTAGACCCCTAGACCCCTAGACCCCTAGACCCCTGGACCCCTAGACCCCTGGACCCCTGGACCCCTAGACCCCTAGACCTCTAGACCCTAGACCACTAGACCCCTAGACCCCTAGACCCTGGACCCCTAGACCCCTGGACCCCTGGACCCCCAGACCCCTAGACCTCTAGACCCCTGGACCCCTAGACCCCTAGACCCCTGGACCCCTAGACCCCTGGACCCCTAGACCAAAGTAGTGTCACCAAAGAGTGAGTAAAAGAAAGAAGGAAGAGAGGATTAGAAAAAAAAGAGACAAAAATAAAAAGTGAGAGAAAAGCGGAGATATACCTGCCTCTCGTCCCTCCCCGCCCACCTCACCCAACCCATAGTTAGATTTAAATCCAAAGTTGTGTTGCGCCATACTATCCTTGTAAGAAATCGGTGAAGGGTGTCCATGTGTTTGAAAAATGATCTGGTTTTTCTGCCAAGACAAGTCTAATATTTTCAAGATGTAGTGTATCGGACATGTTTGTAATCCACATTTTAAGAGTAAGGACTAAGAGTAGGGTCTGCAAAGTTTATTCATCTGATGTGAATCAATTGAATCCATGTCTGGCAAGATTCATATCTCGCGTGGTTTCCATTGGCAGAGGGTGCTGTTGTGAAGTCAAGATGACCACAACTCATTTTCATTTCTCATGCGAGCCTGAAGAAGGGACCCAGCCCGAAATATCGCCTGTCCATCCCATTCCTTCCACAGATGCTGTCCCGCCCGCTGAGTTCCTCCAGCACTTTGTATTTTGCTCGAGACTCCAGCGCCTGCAGTTCCTGGCGTCTCCGTTTTCATTTTTCACTGATGGTGGTGGATGACTAATTGACCCTGGAGGGAGAGGAAATGTGAGGACATTTCAAAGTGTAACTTGCTATTGAGCATCCAGAGAAGGGTTGATTGAGTTGGTTAAAACACTGAAGTGCTTTGACCAAATTCTATTCGCTCCAATTCAATTTCCCTTTGAAACTTATCCTGGGATGATGTACCTGACGTATTTGAGTTGCTTTGGGAGAATTTTATAGAGCTGCATATTACGGATTTCTGATCTAATCTCGGAGCATCATGTGCTACCTGTGGGAGGATAATGAGTAAGAGACTGGCGCTGCTGATAAAATCACAAAAACAGGGGAAGCTGCAATCAGAGGAAGTCCAGCTGTGATGTCCCGCTGCATCTCTTTTGAAACTCTGTACAAGTTTCCTAATCTGCACTGCTCAAGAATCAGCATGGTGGCAATAGGCAATAGGAGGAGGCCATTCGGCCCTTCGAGCCAGCACCGTCATTCAATGTGATCATGGCTGATCATCCCCAATCAGTACCCCGTTCCTGCCTCCTCCCCATATCCCCTGACTCCACTATTTGTAAGAGCCCTAACTAACTCTCTCTTGAAAGTATCCAGAGAACCGGCCTCCACCGCCCTCTGAGGCAGAGAATTCCACAGACTCACCACTCTCTGTGAGAAAAAGTGTTTCCTCATCTTCGTTCGAAATGGCTTACTCCTTATTCTTAAACTGTGTGTGGCCCCTGGTTCTGGACTCCCCCAACATCGGGAACATGTTTCCTGCCTCTAGCGTGTCCAAACCCTAAATAATCTGAAAATTTTCAATAAGAAATCCTCTTATCATTCTAAACTCCAGAGTGTACAAGCCCAGCTGCTCCAATCTTTCAGCATATGACAGTCCCCCCCATCCCGGGAATTAACCTCGTAAATCTACGCTGCACCTCCTCAATAGCAAGAATGTCCTTCCTCAAATTAGGGGACCAGAACTGCACACAATACTCCAGGCGCGGTCTCACTAGGGCGCAGCGGGTAGAGTTGCTGCCTGACAGTGAATGCAGCGCCGGAGACCCGGGTTCAATCCTGACTACGGGCGCTGTCTGTACGGAGTTTGCACGTTCTCCCCGTGACCTGCGTGGATTTCCACGCTGTATCTCTAAACAAAACTAAAAGTCATGTTATTATCCAAGAAGTAAGGCATCTAATTTTGGAGAAGTGTTGGACGATCTCTGAGCCAGAAGGTTGTCGAATCAGAGGAGGCTTCGATAAAAGCTTCAGGAGGCCATAGATTTATCGAGCAGCTTTTCCTCACAGGTGCAGCTAACACCTTTAGTGAGCTTGCCCAAATAAACGGACCAACGGGAGTTTAAATGTTTTTGCTCACTAGCCAACAAAAAGAGATAGGGAAATTGAACGGGTTAGCTAATGGAGCGCTGATCTGTGCCCAGTCACTCACTAGATTCATGGAATTGGATTTAGACAATAGACAATAGACAATAGACAATAAGTGCACCAGTAGGCCATTCAAGCCAGCACCTCCATTCAATGTGATCATGGCTGATCATCCCCAATCAGTACCCGTTATATCCCCAATCATATCCCCTGACTCCACTATTTTTAAGAGCCCTATCTAGCTCTCTATTGAAAGTATCCAGAGAACCAGCCTCCACCTACTTCTGAGGCAGAGAATTCCACAGACTCACAACTCTCTGTGTGAAAAAGTGTTTCCTCATCTCCGTTCTAAATTCTTAAGCTGGCCCCTGGTTCTGGACTCCCCCAACACCAGGAACATGTTTCCTGCCTCTAGCGCGTCCAAACTCTTAATAATCTTAATAATCAGCCTATTTCCTCCGCTCCATAGATGCTGCTGCACCCACTGAGTTTCTCCAGCACTTTTGTCTACCTTCTTAATAATCTTATATGTTTCAATAAGATTACCTCTCATCCTTCTAAACTCCCTTTGTTTGTAGCTTTAACAACATTTCTTTGTTAATGCTACAATATTCACCACTTCTGTGAAGTCAAGATGACCACAACTCATTTTCATTTTTCATTTGAGTCTGAAGAAGGGTCCAGACATGAAACATCGCCTGTCCATCCCCTCCACAGGTGCTGCCCGACCCGCTGAGTTCCTCCAACATTTGTGTTTTGCTCGAGATTCCAGCGCCTACAGTTCCTGGTGTCTGCATTTTCAATTAGGCATGGTAGGCGGCTAACTGACCCTTGGGAGAGAGGTTGTGAGGACATTTGGTATTGAGCAGCCTGAGAACTAGGGCGCCTCAAACTTGCCAGAGCCAATCACCTTAAAAATATTCTTAAAATAGACACAAGGTGCTGTAGTAACTCAGCGGGTCAGGCAGCATCTGTGGAGAACATGGATAGGTGACGTTTCACAGAGCGCTGGGGTAACTCAGCGGGTCAGGCAGCATCTGTGGAGAACATGGATAGGTGACGTTTCACAGAGTGCTGGAGTAACTCAGCGGGTCAGGCAGATGGATGGTGATGTTTTGGGTCTCGACCCTTCTTCAGATTGATTGTTGAATGGGGATTGAAAGAAAGCTAGTGGAGAGACGTGGCAGCAAATAGGTTCTTTTCTTTTCTGTATAGAAGGTCCAAAGGTCATAAGTGATAGGAGTAGAATTAAGCCATTTGGCCCATCAAGCCTACTCTGCCATCCTATCATGGCTGATCTATCTCTCCCTCCTAACCCTATTTTACTGCCTTCTCCCCATATCCCCTGACACCCGTACCTTTGTATTCTACCCTAGTTTATGCAAGGACCGTTCAGAAGCCAGATAACAGCGGGGAAGAAGCTGTCATAGGTGACCATTTAGGCGACTGCCAGGGACTAGTTTTAATGGAATTCACCTACGACACCTGGCGACAGCCTACGACACCTGGCGACAACCTGCCGCACCTGGCGACAACCTGCCACACCTGGCGACAACCTGCCACACCTGGCGACAACCTGCCACACCTGGCGACAACCTGCCACACCTGGCGACAACCTGCCACACCTGGCGACAACCTGCCACACCTGGCGACAACCTGCCACACCTGGCGACAACCTGGCCACACCTGGCGACAACCTGCCACACCTGGCGACAACCTGCCACACCTGGCGACAACCTGCCACACCTGGCGACAACCTGCCACACCTGGCGACAGCCTACGACACCTGGCGACAACCTACGACACCTGGCGACAACCTACGACACCTGGCGACAACCTGCCACACCTGGCGACAACCTGCCACACCTGGCGACAACCTGCCACACCTGGCGACAACCTGCCACACCTGGCGACAACCTGCCACACCTGGCGACAACCTGCCACACCTGGCGACAACCTGCCACACCTGGCGACAGCCTACGACACCTGGCGACAACCTACGACACCTGGCGACAACCTGCCACACCTGGCGACAACCTGCCACACCTGGCGACAACCTGCCACACCTGGCGACAACCTGCCGCAACAGCTACGTCAGCAAAAATTGTTGCCACTGTCGCTGAAGAAATTTCAACATGTCGCCCAAAAAATCGCCTAATTGGGACAGGCCCTTGAGTCCATTTAGGATAATAGTTGAATGGTTATTGATCTCTCCATTGTGGGAGCTGGGCATTCATTGAGATAGGGTACAAGCTGGTCTGTGATTAATTCCTTCCAAGCCCCAAACTCCTGCAGTTGGGTTAACTCACCCCAAATGCCGAGCCCAGGACTCTGGTTAGCTGTTGTTCAATGTGAGGGGCATTGCTTGCAGAGATGGAACCCCTTGTGAAGGAAGTTGTATGCATGGTGGAGCTGCAGCTTGGAGGGGCAGGAGCTGGGACTGTGTGTGTGAGAGAGCAGCAGTGTTCAATGATGCACTGCGCAGGGATTGTGCACAGCGCATTGATCAAGCTATTTGACAGAGAGCTGTGTGAAGCTAAGTGCCTCCAGCTATTACAGCCTGCATCTGTACACATTTGCAAACACC
Organism: Okamejei kenojei; assembly: GCA_035221665.1. Taxonomy (NCBI): domain Eukaryota; kingdom Metazoa; phylum Chordata; class Chondrichthyes; order Rajiformes; family Rajidae; genus Okamejei; species Okamejei kenojei. The sequence goes on along the minus strand of CM069149.1, from coordinate 47,973,278 downwards.
CTGCTCCCTGCCCCAACAACCTAATCCCTCGCTGTGAAATTATCCACTGGGCTAGTGTATTTAGTGGATTCCCAACCAGAACCGTATCAGGCTGTCCTCTGCTGATTACCATGAGGTTTAGGCCGCTGGAGATATTAATGCTTGAAGTATTTTCACCATCTTTTAATTCATCAGGTTACGTTGGTGTTATGTAAATTTCCTTCAGCTGCTGTGTGTGCCCCAGATTTTACCAGAGAGCGACCTGGCTAACAATAACAGTGGGCTCATATGTTATGGGAAGGAACAAAGGTAAAGTAACAGTGAAGTATGAACGAAGGAACTGGAATTTCACTGGAATTTAGATGGATGAGAGGAGATCTTATAGAAACAAATAAGATCCTTAAGGTTTAAGAAGGAACTGCAGATGCTGGAAAATCGAAGGTAGACAAAAATGCTGGAGAAACTCAACGGGTGAGGCAGCATCGATGGAGCGAAGGAAATAGGCAACATTTCGAGCCGAAACCCTGAAGGACATAGGCAACGTTTCGGGCCGAAACCTGGAAGGGTTTCGGCCCGAAACGTTGCCTATTTCCTTTGCTCCATAGATGCTGCTGCACCCGCTGAGTTTCTCCAGCATTTTTTGTCTACCTACGATTCTTAAGGGATTGGTCAGGCTAGATGCAGGCAAAATGTTCCCAATGTTGGGGGAGTCCAGAACCAGGGGTCACAGTTTAAGAATAAAGGGTAGGCCATTTAGGACTGAGATGAGGAAAAACCTTTTCACCCAAAGAGTTGTGAATCTGTGGAATTCTCTGCCATAGAAGGCAGTGGAGGCCAATTCACTGGATGTATTCAAAAGAGAGTCATCGCCGGTGGGCACTGGAAACGAGTATGACTCTCCTCTCATGCAGGACGCCTGTGCGTGACTTTGTTTAACGTGGGGAGACTGGTGCACAGACAGCCACCCCACGGTCCTTGACAGATCTGGGTCAGGATCCAGTGGGCATGGAGCCCAAGACGACCGGAGACCCTTTTCTGCTGCAGCCTTCATCCGCCTTCCCAGCCGTTGTGACGCTCCACTAAGGTCAGCCATCGTCCTCCGCCTGTTCCACCGTTGAGGTCTTGGTTGGATCGCTCTTTGTCAGAGACCTCCCCCTCCACCTTACCGCCATGGGTGGCCCTACCAGGAGCGTAGCTCCAGACGGCATCGCTCTCAGCATCTCGGGGCCACGACAAGGTGACAATCCACGGAGAAGTCAAGAGAGAATTACATCCAGCATTTTTTGCCTACTTAAGATTTTTCCAGCATCTGCAGTTCCTTCTTAAAGATTTAATGAGAGCCTGAGTGGCAACCTTTTCACACACCTTCAATATACAGGTGGGTTTATTGAACGAGCTGCCAAAGGCGGTAATTGATGCAGGTACTATAATAACGTTTAAAAGACACTTGGACAGGTACGTGGATAGGAAAGGTTTAGAGGGATATGGGCCAAATGTGGGCAAGAGGCACCATTGTGGCTGGGGCATGTTGGTTGGTATGGATAAGTTGGGCCAAAGGGTCTGTTTCTCTGCTGTGTGAATTAACGGCAAATTGTCTTTCTGCCTATTTTTGGTATTATTCACGGATTGAAAGTGTTAATGGTCTTTGAGTACTAATGAGTCTAATTTCTCGTTACAATTTCACTGTCTGACACAGGCTATTGCCACTCACTGCCATTTTCAACTGTGTCATTAATTTACTGGTGTGTTTCTGCCTCTCCCTGGTAGCGATGCACCCACACAGGCAACAGGCGGAGGGTTCGGGTTAAGCCAAGTTACTCCTTTATACTGAAGTAGAGTTGGAGCAACGGCATATCCACCCTAGCAGAATCACAGGGTCCTTCAATAAAGAACACTCTGCCCTTCTGTGGTCCCTAACCCTAACCCTTACCTAACCGGGCGTCCCCCGCAGGACAGCATAAGCCAGCGTGTGACAGGGCACACAACATGATGGGACACCCAGATGTCGTCCCTGGATTTTGGACATTCCAATATCCAGGGGCGACAGGGAGTCACCGCGCGTCACTACATGCGTCACAACCCGACCACGATGCGACAACCTCTTTCCCAGCCGTCGCCGAAAGTGTCGCCCAAGTGGGACAGGCCCTTAAATGCAGGTTTAACATAAATGACCATCTCCTGAAGTTGATCCACCATCAGGTGCAGGATGTGTAAGGAGGTTTAAGCCTCAGATAGACACAAATGCTGGAATAACTCAGCGGGACAGGCAGCATCTGTGGATGGGTGATGTTTATCTGAAGAAAGATCTTGAACTGAAACGTCGCCCATTCCTTCTCTCCAGAGATGCTGCCTGTCCCACGGAGTTACTCCAGCTTTTTGTGTCCATCTGAGTTTTACCAGAGCTGCCTGGTGTAGGAGGTATTAGCTACAAGAAGAGTCTGGGCAGATGTGGATTGCTTTTATCTGGAAAGTCTGAGGCTGAAGTATATGAAATTATGAGAGGCATAGATAGGGTAGACAGTCAGAACCTTCGTCCCAGAGTGGAAATATCAGAAACATAGAGGGCACACAGTAGGTTTAACGTGAGAGGGGCAAAGTTTAAAAGAGATGTGTGGGGCAAGGTTGTTTTTACACCGAGGGTGGTGGGTGCCTGGAACGTGCTGCCAGGGGTGGTGTTGGAGGCAGGTACCATAGTGCCTTTATAACAAGAGGAATTGAATATCGGAGCAAAGAGGTCCTTCTGCAGTTGTACAGAGCCCTAGTGAGACCACACCTGGAGTATTGTGTGCAGTTTTGGTCCCATAATTTGAGGAAGGACATTCTTGCTATTGAGGGAGTGCAGCGTAGGTTTACAAGGTTAATTCCCGGGATGGCGGGACTGTCATATGCTGAGAGAATGGAGCGGCTGTATACTTTGGAGTTTAGAAGGATGAGAGGGATTCTCATTGAAACATATAAGATTGTTACGGGCTTGGACACATTAGAGGCAGGAAACATGTTCCCGATGTTGGGAGAGTCCAGAACCAGGGGCCACAGTTTAAGAATCAGGAGTGAGCCATTTAGAACGGAGACGAGGAAACACTTTTTTCTCACAGAGAGTTGTGATTCTGTGGAATTCTCTGCCTCAGAGGGCGGTGGAGGCCGGTTCTCTGGATGCTTTCAAGAGAGAGCTAGATAGGGCTCTTAAAGATAGTCAGGGGATATGGGGAGAAGGCAGGAACGGGGTACTGATTGGGGATGATCAGCCACGATCAGATTGAATGGCGGCGCTGGCTCGAAGGGCCGAATGGCCTACTCCTGCCCCTATTGTCTGTTGTCCACTGGTGTTTAAGAAGCTTTTAGACAGGCGCGTGATATGCAGGGAATGGAGGCTTGTGGATTACTTTCACTTGACATTATGTTCAGCATGGACATTGCGGGGTGAATGTCCTGCCTCTGTTGTACATTCTACATGCTATTTGCCTTGTGGTTCCCAGCCAGGGGAACGCAACCACGCTAATCCTGCAAGGCGCTGCTCTTCAAACGCGCCTCCTCCATTTTAATAATATCTTTATAAAAAATTTACGGAGGAAATTGCACTGACAACTGCATGCTCAGACATACCCAGGAGCAGCTATCCAGATCCAATACTGTGTGTGATTCCCAGCCCACTTTCTTTATTCCCTTTGTCTTAACTACTTACCCGACACTTTCTAAACCGCTGACATGAGAACCAAATGGGAAATCAGTCAGGAGTGTTTGTCCTTCCCCTGCAGGGCCAAGAGTTTCAGCCCTTCAAATTTTATCCACATCGCCAATTTGAATTTGATTTGCAGCCTCCATGCGTTGTTGCTCAGATGCCTTAAGCTGCGGTGAAATTTGAGTTGGAAGAAATCTTTTATCATATCCATTCCCTACCTCAGATAAGAATGTCCCCCCCGCCCTACCCCCCCCACCCCCCCACCCCTCCCCCACCCCACCCTCCCCTACCACCTCTTTAGTCAGAGGGTGGTGAATCTGTGGAAATCTTTGCCACAGAAGGCTGTGGTGGCAAATTCAGTGGATATATTTAAGGCAGAGATAGATTCTTCATCAGTGCGGGTGTCAGGGGTTATGTGGAGAAGGCAGGAGAATGGGGTTAGGAGGGAGAGATAGATCGGTCATAATTGAATGGCGGAGTAGGCCGAATCACACTATACTCCTATCACCTATAACCTTATGAAATATGTCCTATAGTCCCCCCCACCAATCTGGCTTTACTTTGCACTCCTTTCCTCTCCTTATCTGACACCTTTTCCCAGAGGATGAGCTATTTTCATCCATTATAACTACTCCATGCATTTAAATTGCTTTCCTCCATGTAATTCTTGCACCATTTCTAAATGCTTTCCGCACTCCCAACTGTATTTGCAGACATTGGACTTTGTCTGTAGAACTGGTGCGTTGCGATACTGAGAACTATATTCTGCACTCTGTCCCTTTCCCTTTCCTCTACCTACTGTGCTGAGTTTGACGATTGTATATCTGTCCGGTGTGATTTGATCTGATCGGATAGCATGCAAAACAAAGCGTTTCACTGTACCTCGCTACACGTGGCAGGAATAAACCTTAATCCTTTTGTCTCCTTTTCATCTCTTGCCTTAGTCACTTACTCCACCCTTCTGTGTTCCCTGAGTCCGCGCCGACCAGCGATTCCCGTTCACTGGCACCATCCTACACACTGGAGACAATTTACAATTTTACCAAACCGACAAATCTGCTCGTCTTTGGAATGTGGGAGGAAACCGGAGCACCTGGAGAAAACCCACGCAGGTCACGGAGGGAACGTACAAACTCCACACACACAGCGCCTGTGGCCAGGATCGAACCCGGGTCTCTGGTGCTACAAGGCAGCAACTCTAATGGTTTGCCACAGTGCCACCCGCCCTTCTGTTGCATGACAAGTGACAACGTAAGTCACGTTGCCGTTGGGGCTTTGACGGAGGGTCTCTGTGACCCCCATTATAAAGCAGGGCGCATGGTGCAGGCTCCGAGTCTTCTTTGAAGGGTCTGTACCATCATATTGATGTGTTGCGCATAGCATCTGGGTTTTATGTAATGTTAAATAATTCACTCAATCTTCCTTCACTGATCACAGTCTTACAATCTCGCTTAATTTGCAATCGGCCTGCTGATGATCAAACAGGAATTCATCAGGCTAGTCCATCCCAGGGCAATAACAGCCTCTTCAACGCCACAATCGTATATCTGCCTCCACCACCACCCCTGGAGACATGTTCCAGGCACCCACCCTCTGTGTAAAAATACTTGCAGGTACTTTAAACTTTGCCCCTTTACCTTAAAGCTGTGCCCTCTCGCAGTAGACATAGACAATAGACAATAGTTGCAGGAGTAGAGGCCATTCGGCCCTTCGAGCCAGCACCGCCATTCACTGTGATCATGGCTGATCATCCACAAGCAGTACCCCGTTCCTGCCTTCTCCCCATATCCCCTCACTCCGCTATCTTTAAGAGGTCTATCTAACGCTCTCTTGAAAGAATCCAGTGAATTGGCCTCCACCACCCTCTGAGGCAGAGAATTCCACAGATTCACATCCTCTTGGTGAAAAAGTGTTTCCTCATCTCCGTTCTAAATGGCCTTCCCCTTATTCTTAAACTGTGGGTCCTGGTTCTGGACTCCCTCAACATCGGGAACATGCTTCCTGCCTCTCGCGTGTCCAATCCCTTAATATATCTGTATTACTAAAAGTCTGATCTTGACCACTTCCTTTTGCTCTGTATATTGATTTTAGAAAATTCGCTGCCACTTACAGCTGGGATTTTTGGCCATCTTACTCAGAGTCCCCTTCCGCTGTGCAAAACAAGAGGATTTTTCCCATCAATGAAAAATAAAAGAGTTATTAGTGTTTAAAAAATGTTGAGATTCTCGCTCCTGAAGGCCACGCCCCTTCCGGTGCGACTATAAAACCCAGAAGTGTTGAGTGCCTCAGTCAGTCTCTGCAAGATGGGGGAGCAAGAGGGTCACGTCTCTCAGTCTGAGCTGTGAATAACACTGAACACATGTCTACTAAACTGTGAGTGGTTTTACTGACCTGTCAGTGCCATTAATGTGGTTTGAAAATATGGTTTGGAAAAGCTAAAATCCCTGTCTCACGGGTGCGAGTTCACCCATGAGTGACCCAGAGTTGTCACTCGCAGTAATCACGTACACTAAACGTAGCGGGAATGTCGGAACTCTTGCGAGCAACTTAGCGACTCGTGGTGCTTACGGCAGGTACCCGTGAAACTTGGTA
>CM069149.1:47917028-47964528 GCA_035221665.1 Okamejei kenojei | reverse complement strand
CAGGTGCCGAGGATTTTTCCCATCCATGAAAAATAATGGAGTGTTACTAGTGTTTAAAAAATGTTGAAATTCTCTCTCCTGTCAATCACGCCATGAAGGCCACACCCCTTCTAGTGGGAGGGACTATAAAACCCAGAAGTGTGGGCGTGGCTCAGTCTCTGCAAGATGGAGGAGGGAGAGGTCAGGACTCGCTGTCTTTAGTGGCCTTGCACCCTGCTTGAAATGGTATGAAACTGCACTTGAATTTGGTGGCCTTGCACCCTTATTGAAGTGATATGAAACTACACTTGAATGTGGTGACCTTGCACCCTGCTTGAAATGTGAGTCAACTGCCAGCCCACTAGCTGTGAGTGAGTGACTGAGCCGCCAGCCCAAGAATCCATTCGGCCCACAATGTCCATACTAGCCCTCTGGAAACCAGTCCCTTCAGCCCACAACACCCATATTAGTGCCCCCCCCCCCACTGGCCACCAATATTGGAATTGGTGGAGAGGTGGAATATTGCATTGGGGGACCAGCCCTCCCGTGTGATGCTGGGACCCAACGGGTCCCACTTAGTCTAGTAATCTTGTATGTTTCAATAAGATCCCATCTCATCCTTCCAAATTCCAGAGTATACAAGCCCAGCCGCTCCATTCTATCAACATATGACAGTCCCGCCATCCCGGGAATTAACCTGGTGAACCTACACTGCACTCCCTCAATAGCAAGAATGTCCGTCCACAAATTAGGGGACCAAAACTGCACACAATACTCCAGGTGTGGGCTCACTAGGGCCCTGTACAACTACAGAAGGACCTCTTTGCTCCTATACGCAACTCCTCTTGTTATGAAGGCCAACATGCCATTTGCGTTGTGTCATGGAGGCGGTGAGCTGTATTGTCCACAGGAGGCTCCACAGTTTGAGGAGCATCTTCTCCTCCAAGACCACCTCCAAATCCAACTCGGCGCTGCAGGATGGAGCCAGCCTTCCTGATGAGTTTGTTGATCCTGTGGGCGCTATCGATCCTATTTGCTCTGTACCTCGGTATACGTGACAACAATAAATATAAATCTAAACGTCTGTGGTCAGAGTAACAATGATTCTGCAGCTCTGAACTTTACATAGAAGCCCCAGATAAACCCTCTGAGGTCATTTTTGTCTGTGAATAAATTTGTTAAATGCGAGAGCATTATCCCTCATCTTCTACGTGGATTGTCACCTTGTCATGGTGGAGAAGCTTGTGTGGTCCTGAGATCCTGGGAGCGATGCCGTCTGGAGCTACGCTCCTGGTAGGGCCACCCATGGCGGTAAGGTCGAGGGGGAGGTCTCTGACAAAGAGCAATCCAACCAAGACCTCAACGGTGGAACAGGCGGAGGACGATGGCTGACCTTAGTGGAGCGTCACAACGGCTGGGAAGGTGGATGAAGGCTGCAGCAGAAAAGGGTCTCCGGTCGTCTTGGACTCCATGCCCACTGGATCCTGACCCCGATCTGTCAAGGACTGTGTGCTGGCTGTCAGTGCACCAGTCTCCCCACGTTAAACAAAGTCACGCACAGGCGTCCTCCATGAGACACCCATGGTCGGCCATGACCGCAGGGGGCCTAAGAATAAGAATAAGAATATCTCTGATATACTTTGGGCCCAGGGAGATGGGAATGGTTGTTGATGCTAGAAATCTGTGACGTTTAGTTCAGCTGCAGCAGGTAAACTCTAATTTCTACCTAATTATCTTTTAAACAACCAATTCCATCTGGATCAAGCATTCATGTATCACAACTGCGGAATATTGTTGGGATGCATTTGAATTCAGCAATCATAATTCCTGCTTGTCATAAATAATACCCTTGTAATTCCTGGTATTATGTAAAATAAATATTTTAGCCAATGTAGCAAACCTTAATAAATGCGAGGAAAAATGCCCTGTGGTTTTATACAATGGCCAAGATAGAACTAAGATATGAATTATGCAGTGAAAAATTCAACTTCTTCTTTATGTTAGAAACATAAAGAGCAGATGGAGCTATTTAGTTTGCATTCAGTTATCACAAGTTGTTGGCAGAGTTACTGTAAAATGATGATTACGAGCCATTGTTCCAGTAACCAACACGACTGAAGCGCCATTAATATCTTGAGCAGTCAAGCAGTTAAATCACATTGTGTGAAATCGTGAGACAGGGTAGAGCTCTCAAGCGGGCATTGATCTTGTATAGACAGTATCCCATTCTGAAAATGTCATCACTTTTCGTCAGAATTGTATTTGATTGATAGAAGTACCTTGTTTGCAATTGAAGGTGGACAAAAATGCCGGAGAAACTCAGCGGGTGCGGCAGCGTCTGTGGAGCGAAGGAGTAGGCGATGTTTCGGGTCGAGACCTTTCTTCAGACTGATGTTGGGAGGGGCGGGGGGGGGAAAGAAAGGAAGAGGTGGAGACAGTGGGCTGTGGGAGAGCTGGGAAGGGGTGGGGAAGGAGGGAGAAAGTAAGGACCACCTGAAATTGGAGAAGTCAATGTTCATACCGCTGGGGTGTAAACTACTCAAGCAAAATATGAGGTGCTGTTCCTCCAATTTGAAGTGGGACTCACTCTGGCCATGGAGGAGGCCCGGGACAAAATGGTGGTGGAGGCAGATACAATAGTGCTGTTCAAGGGGCTTTTAGATTGGCTCATGGTTACACATGGAATGGAGGGACACCAACCAATGGAGGGATGCCCCATCCACACAACTCCAATCTGCCCGCATTTGGCCCTTATCCCTCAGAACCTTTCCTATCCATGTACCTGTCCAAATGTCTTTTAAATGCTGTTATAGTACCTGGCTCAACCACTCCTCTGGCAGCTCGTTCCATATCCCACCACCCTCTGTGTGAAGACAGTAGTTATGACAAAAGTTTGTGAATCTAAAAAGGAATGTACAGAAGCTTTGAATGCCTGGGCAAAATAATTTCACTTGGGCAGCTTATGACCCAGTAGCATGAATATTAGTTTCTCTAACTTCAAGTAACCCTTGCTCTCTCTGTCCCTTCCCCACCCTAGTTCTCTCTAGTTTCACTGTCCTCCTGATTAATTTTACTGTTTGTGAGCCTCGTTGTCACCTTCCCTTCATCCTACAATGAACCGTTGCATATTTCCTTCGAGCATCGTCTGCTTTGATCTGTCCTTTTCACACCTTACATGTGCTTTGTACCCTTCCGGATCTCGTTTGACTCTCAGTCTGAAGAAGTGCCTCGACTCAAAATGTCAACCATCCCTTCTATCCGGCGATGCTGCCAGTTCTGAGTTACTCCAGCGCTTTGCGCCTATCTTCGGTGTAAACCAGCATCTGCACTTCCTTCCGACACAAGGTATGTGAGAGTTTTTTCTGCGGGGCTCTTTTCTAGGTTTTGAATCTCCACATTTGTCACAGGATTAATCGGGCAAATGCCGGCTTGATAGACAAAGGCATGGCTTTGCCCAATGGTTGGATTCACTTTGCAATGGTCACAGCTTCAGCCAGTCTACATGTAAGTCTTAATAACAGCAAAAAGCCTTTCTTTGGAGTGTTCTATATTTTGGTAATTTGCTTGCATCAGTGAGGATTACAAGAGCATTCATTATAATTAAGCAAAAAAAAATGTTTTGTTTTTATTTAAAGCTCCACCTGCCACATAATCTTTTTAATGCCCCATTAAATGATCCAATCCGTCAACAGCAGGCAAATCCCAGGGCTGTTCATGTAACTTCCCATCACATATACATCCGGCTACCAGATGAGCAGGCACGGGGGGGGGGGGGCAAAGTACAAAGGAGGTTGCGAGGCAAATTTTACACTGAGGGTGATTCCTGATTAGTACAGGTGTCAGGGGTTGTGGGGAGAAGGCAGGAGAATGGGATTAGGAGGCAGAGATCAGCCATGATTGAATGGCGGAGTAGACCCGATGGGCCGAGTGGCCTAGTTCAATCCTATAACTTGTGGACTTGTGCCTGGAACACACTGCCGGGGGTGGGGGTGGAGGCAGACATAACAGGGGTGTGATTTTAGCTTTAGGCCTCCCTCGGCCATGGCTGACCATGGGTGTCTCCAGGGTTGGAGGACGCCTGTGCGTGACTTTGTTTAACGTGGGGAGACTGGTGCACAGACAGCCACCCCACGGTCCTTGACGGATCTGGGTCAGGATCCAGTGGCATGGAGTCCAAGACGACCGGAGACCCTTTTCTGCTGCAGCCTTCATCCGCCTTCCCAGCCGTTGTGACGCTCCACTAAGGTCAGCCATCGTCCTCCGCCTGTTCCACCGTTGAGGTCTTGGTCGGATCGCTCTTTGTCAGAGACCCCCCCCTCGACCTTACCGCCATGGGTGGCCCTACCAGGAGCGTAGCTCCAGACGGCATCGCTCCCAGGATCTCAGGCCCACACAAGCTTGTGTGGTCCTGAGATTCATTGTCCTATCTGGGACACATAGAAACATAGAAACATAGAAATTAGGTGCAGGAGTAGGCCATTCAGCCCTTCGAGCCTGCACCGCCATTCAATATGATCATGGCTGATCATCCAACTCAGTATCCCGTACCTGCCTTCTCTCCATACCCTCTGATCCCCTTAGCCACAAGGGCCACATCCAACTCACTCTTAAATATAGCCAATGAACTGGCCTCAACTACCCTCTGTGGCAGAGAGTTCCAGAGACTCACCACTCTCTGTGTGAAGAAAGTCTTTCTCATCTCGGTCTTAAAGGATTTCCCCCTTATCCTTAAGCTGTGACCCCTTGTCCTGGACTTCCCCAACATCGGGAACAATCTTCCTGCATCTAGCCTGTCCAACCCCTTAAGAATTTTGTAAGTTTCTATAAGATCCCCTCTTAATCTCCTAAATTCCAGAGAGTATAAACCAAGTCTATCCAGTCTTTCTTCATAAGACAGTCCTGACATCCCAGGAATCAGTCTGGTGAACCTTCTCTGCACTCCCTCTATGGCAATAATGTCCTTCCTCAGATTTGGAGACCAAAACTGCACGCAATACTCCAGGTGTGGTCTCACCAAGACCCTGTACAACTGAAGTAGAACCTCCCTGCTCCTGTACTCAAATCCTTTTGCTATGAAAGCTAACATACCATTCGCTTTTTTCACTGCCTGCTGCACCTGCATGCCTACTTTCAATGACTGGTGTACCATGACACCCAGGTCTCGCTGCATCTCCCCTTTTCCTAATCGGCCACCATTTAAATAATATTCTGCTTTCCTGTTTTTGCCACCAAAGTGGATAACCTCACATTTATCCACATTATACTGCATCTGCCAAACATTTGCCCACTCACCCAGCCTATCCAAGTCACCTTGCAGTCTCCTAGCATCCTCCTCACAGCGAACACTGCCCCCCAGCTTAGTGTCATCCGCAAACTTGGAGATATTGCCTTCAATTCCCTCATCCAGATCATTAATATATATATTGTAAATAGCTGGGGTCCCAGCACTGAGCCCTGCGGTACCCCACTAGTTACTGCCTGCCATTGTGAAAAGGACCCGTTTACTCCTACTCTTTGCTTCCTGTTTGCCAGCCAGTTCTCTATCCACATCAATACTGAACCCCTAATACCGTATGCTTTAAGTTTGTATACTAATCTCTTATGTGGGACCTTGTCGAAAGCCTTCTGGAAGTCCAGATATACCACATCCACTGGTTCTCCCTTATCCACGCTACTAGTTACATCCTCGAAAAATTCCACAAGATTCGTCAGACATGATTTACCTTTTGTAAATCCATGCTGACTTTGTCCAATGATTTCACCACTTTCCAAATGTGCTGCTATCCCATCTTTAATAACTGACTCTAGCAGTTTCCCCACTACCGATGTTAGACTAACTGGTCTGTAATTCCCCGTTTTCTCTCTCCCTCCCTTCTTAAAAAGAGGGGTTACATTTGCTACCCGCCAATCCTCAGGAACTACTCCAGAATCTAAAGAGTTTTGAAAGATTATCACTAATGCATCCACTATTTCCTGAGCTACTTCCTTAAGTACTCTGGGATGCAGCCTATCTGGCCCTGGGGATTTATCGGCCTTTAATCTATTCAATTTACCCAACACCACTTCCCGACTGACCTGGATTTCACTCAATTCCTCCTTTGACCCACAGTCCCCTGCTATTTCAGGCAGATTATTTATGTCTTCCTTAGTGAAGACGGAACCAAAGTAGTTATTCAATTGGTCCGCCATATCCTTGTTCCCCATGATCAACTCACCTGTTTCTGACTGCAAGGGACCTACATTTGTTTTAACTAACCTCTTTCTCTTCACATATCTATAAAAACTTTTGCAGTCAGTTTTTATGTTCCCTGCCAGTTTTCTTTCATAATCTATTTTTCCTTTCCTAATTAAGCCCTTTGTCCTCCTCTGCTGGTCTCTGAATTTCTCCCAGTCCTCTGGTATGCTGCTTTTTCTGGCTACTTTGTACGCATCATCCTTTGCTTTGATACTATCCCTGATTTCCCTTGTTATCCACGGATGCACTACCTTCCCCGATTTATTCTTTTGCCAAACTGGGATGAACAATTTTTGTAGTTCATCCATGCAATCTTTAAATGTCTTCCATTGTATATCCACCGTCAACCCTTTTAGAATTAATTGCCAGTCAATCTTGGCCAATTCACGTCTCATACCCTCAAAGTTACCTTTCTTTAAGTTCAGAACCATTGTTTCTGAATTAACAATGTCACTCTCCATCCTAATGAAGAACTCAACCATATTATGGTCACTCTTGCCCAAGGGGGCACGTACAACAAGACGGCTAATTACCCCTTCCTCATTACTCAAAACCCAGTCTAAAATAGCCTGCTCTCTCGTTGGTTCCTCTACATGTTGATTTAGATAACTATCCCGCATACATTCCAAAAAATCCTCTTCCTCAGCACCCCTGCCAATTTGATTAACCCAATCTATATGTAGATTGAAGTCACCCATTATAACTGTTTTGCCTTTGTCGCACGCATTTCTAATTTCCTGTTTGATACCATCCCCAACTTCTCTGCTACTGTTAGGTGGCCTGTACACAACACCCACCAGCGTTTTCTGCCCCTTAGTGTTTTGTAGCTCTACCCATACCGATTCCACATCCTCCAAGCTAATGTCCTTCCTTTCCATTGCTTTAATCTCCTCTCTAACCAGCAACGCTACCCCACCTCCTTTTCCTTTCTCTCTATCCCTTCTGAATATTGAATATCCCTGGATGTTCAGCTCCCAGCCTACGTCACCCTGGAGCCATGTCTCCGTGATCCCAACTATATCATAATCATTAATATCTATCTGCACGTTCAACTCGTCCACCTTATTACGAATACTCCTTGCATTGAGACACAAAGCCTTCAGGCTTGTCTTTACAACGCATTTACCCCTTATACAATTTTGCTGAAAAGTGGCCCTTTTTGATTTTTGCCCTGGTTTTGTCTGCCTGCCACTTTTACCTTTCACCTTGCTACCTAATGCTTCTACCCTCATTTTACACCCTCCTGCCTCTCTGCTCTTGTACCCATCCCCCTGCCACATTAGTTTAAATCCTCCCCGACAGCACTAGCAAACACTCCCCCAAGAACATTGGTTCCATTCCATTCCAAGTGCAAACCGTCCTGTTTGTACCGGTCCCACCTCCCCCAGAACTGGTCCCATGACAATAAACTCTCTTGACTTGACTTGACAAGTTGACAATCCACGGAGAAGTGGTGTGATAGTCTCGCAGATAAGCAGGGAATGGAGGGATGTGGGTCACGTGCAGGCAGAGGAGGTTAGTTTAACTTGGCCTCATCTTGGGCACGGATATTGTGGGCGGAAGGGCCTGTTCCATCACCACGCCTGGCAGTGCGCTCCAGGGGCTCACCACACTCCATGGGAAAAAGGTTTCCCGCATATCTCCCTTTAAACTTTACCCCCCCAACCTCCGACAATTCAAGTGTATCCAACCTCTCCACACAGCTATTGCCATCGAATGCCGGCTGGAATATCCTCCCTTGCCCAGTTACAATGGCACAGAATCACCATGTCTCATACTCAGCCGTAGTTCTGATGGGCTCGATGTATCAAATGCTGTTACATTGCCAATCGAGTATTATTGCAGACGTATCAATGGGTTGAGTGCTTGTGAGTTTCCAAAGCAAGTCTCTTAAGTGGCCTCCCTTGTTGAAACTGGCAGCCTGTTTCCTTAAAAGACAAAAGTGCCTGATTACAGCTGGGAGGTTGAATATTTCCAGGTTGTTTTTCTTCTAAATTGGTCCTCATTTGAATGTAATAATATTTATGGGAGCTGGTTTGTATGTAAGGGTTTTAACTCCACGAGCTGTGTAGCCCGTGGTGAGCTGTATTGGGAACGCACTGCGTTCGCATTTGCAAACGGTTGAGACATCTTGCAAGCCTGGCCTGCGGAATAAGTGTTGCGGTTCTTCCCACGGAAGGAGGGATGGCAGGAAAGAAAGGATCAAAACAGCCAGGAGCGGAGTATGTATTCACAGCCACAGTCCTGCTGACTATCGAGGGGATAAGAAGCCAATTAGACCGTTATTGTAGCTTGCAGTGGAATATTTGCAAGCTTTAAGAGACCATGCGGGAATAAATTAACGTTTGCTGGGATCTGAATGATAAGCCACGGCAGAGAGAGATGTAATTACAATTAGACTGCACAACCCGGCTCTGGAGAAGGTTATTTCACTCTCCCTTCTCGCTTCTCACCAGCTTTCAGGTCCAGTTATGTGTTTTATTAAGAATGGTTTTGAGTGCCAAATGGCCTGTTACATTGCTCACTAACTCATGTCCCTGCTTTAGTAATTCACGTACGGGTTTCGCTACCACAAGAGAAATCTCATAATGCAGGAAAGAGGGACCCATTCTCTCTAGAGATGCTGCCTGAGCTGCTGAATTACTCCAGCATTCTGCGCCTGTCTTAGGTGTAAACCAGTATCTGCAGTTCCTCGGTGTTACATTAGAGCAATTACTAATGGGCCTGTCCCACTAGCCGATTTTTTTTTAGGCAACGACCGGCGACCGTTATAGCCGCAGCAGGTTGCCGAAAACCGGCGACAACCTACGTCATCCTGGCGACAACCTACGACAGCACCGACATCAGGAGAAGTCAAACTACGCTCACTGGCGTCAAACCCACAAACCATCCTCACCCAGGGTGGAAACTAATCTGCCAACAGTCATAAAAAACAAGATACATGAAGCATCAAATTGAAGTGATGAGTGGAAAGGATTTGGGAATGTGCAAAGAATGAGGAGGGTGGGGGGGAACAGTCTACCCCTCAACAGAAGAGGAGGAGTTGTCCAGTTTGATAGCCACAGGGAAGAAGGATCTCCTGTGGCGTTCTGTGCTGCATCTTGGTGGAACCAGTCTGTTGCAGAAGGTGCTCCTCAGGTTGAACAGTGTGTATCCATGTTCTCCAGAGATGCTGCCTGATCTGCTGAGCTACTCCAGCACTTTGTGGGTTCTTTTTGTTAATGTACACCAGTTGTGATTCAGTATAATTTGTGCCGTTGCTTTATAATGTTCTGAGTGAGAGCCTGAGCTCTTCCTGCCAAGGGGATTGCTCTGTCCCACCCTCTGTCCCTCTGATTGTAAAGGGCTTGTCCCACTTAGGCTACTTTTAGGCGACTGCCGGCGACTGTCATGTCGTAGCAGGTCGACGAAAAACCGGTGACTGGACCCCCTTATGACATAAAATTTGAAATAGAATCATTACTTTCATAACACCATAAAAACAAAGTCAGCAACGGCGACAGCCTACATTCACCTGGCGACAACCTACGTCAGCGCCTACGTCAGGAGACGTCAAGCTACGCTCACTGGCGTCAAACCCACTGTCGCCAACTATCTCCGAAAATAATTCAACATGTTGAAAATCCAGCGGCGACCAGAAAGACACTACGCCTCTTTGGACAACTGAGGAGGCGACTCACGACCGTACAGGCGACACCCCATGTGGCCACAGCCTAGTCGCCTGTAGTCGCCTGTAGTCGCCTAAAAAAACACCTAAGTGGGACAGGCCCTTAAGGAGTTCACAAAACACATTCTCACGTCGAGAGGATAATTACTGAGACAAATCGCAGACACAGGAGCAGCAACACAGACAGCAACCAAGGAACTGCAGGTGCTGGCTTAAACCGAAGATAGGCACAAAAAGCTGGAGTAACTCAGCGTGACCGGCAGCATCTCCCGAGAAAAGGAATGGGTGACATTTCGGGGAAGAAGGGGCTCAACCCGAAACATTACCCATTCCTTCTCTCCAGAGCTGCTGCCGGTCCCATTGAGTTAGCCCTGCTATTTGTGTCTGTCTACAGACAGGATGCAACTGCACGCAGAGTCTCCGTGAGGAGGCACTGGCTCTGGAGGAAGGGCTTATCTCCATGATTGGTATCTAATAACGTGAGTCCAGACAAGTCCCACATGGCCTGCAAGATCGCTTCCCTTCATCCGCACGCTGAGCATTCAACGCCTGCGTGAATCATTTGTGGTAAATGGACTTGATCGCTCAGCAGGCAAGTGGGTTAATCTTCCACATTCATAATTTGACACAGATGGGAGTTCCTGATTGCTCAGGGCCACATCGTTAACAAATATGCATGACATGAATTTGAATTTTCTCATTCTGATAACTTTATCATGGTTATAAATTAAACTTTTGTGCAGAATAAGCTGTCATCGTGCAGGTGAGATGGTTCAAACCACATCACCGCTTGTGTGGATGAGTGGTACAGAATGGAAACTGAGTCCAGCCCGACCATCAATCACCCATTCACACTAGTTCTATGTTATCCCAGTTTCTCATCCACTCCCTACACACTACACACTACACACTACACAATTTATAGAGGCCAATCAACCTACAATCTCACACATACCTCTTCTATCCTCATCTCCCTCTCTCATGCTAAAGGTTTCATCTCTGGCCTCCCACCCATCTGCCTATCACCTCACCTGTGTTCACCTTTCACTCACAAGACTTTGTCCTACCCACACCTCTCCTCCATCTTTCACACCCTTCCCCACCACAATCACTGAAGAAGGTTCCCAACCCAAAATGTCACCTGTCCATGTTCTCCCGGGATGCTACCTGGCCCGCTGAGCTGTTCCAGTACTAATGTTTAAGAAGGAACTGCAGATGCTGGAAAAATCGAAGGGAGATCAAAAATGCTGGAGAAACGCAGCGGGTGAGGCAACATCTATGGAGCGAAGGAAATAGGTGACGTTTCGGGTCGAGACCCTTCTTCAGACTGATGGGGGGGGGGGGTGGCGGGAAGAAGAAAGGAAGAGGCGGAGACAGTGGGCTGTGGGAGAGCTGGGAAGGGGAGGGGAAGGAGGGAGAAATCAAGGACTACCTGAAATTGGAGAAGTCAATGTTCATACCGCTGGGGTGTAAACTGCCCAAGCGAAATATGAGGTGCTGCTCCTCCAATTTGCAGTGGGACTCACTCTGGTCATGAAAGGAGGCCCAGGATAGAAAGGTTGGATTGGGAATGGGAGGGGGAGTTGAAGTGCTGGGCCACCGGGAGATCAGGTTGGTCTCGACCCGAAACGTCACCTATTCCCTCACTTCATAGATGCTGCTGCAACACTAATGTGTGTTTTATTGGTGATCTAGCGTCTGCAGTCTCCAAGTATATTTCAGGGCGTTCACTGCTGTGGTTCTCTGTCTAGTGCTCTGCCACACATATCTCAGTGCACTAGACTGAGATACGTGTGGCGGTGAGCATCCTGAAATACATGGAACAAGCAACGAGAAGTAACTGACACAGACACATCCCCCACTCCGAAGATTTCCTTCTGTAAAGAGACGGGAATAACTGCGCACTCTTCCCCTTATGTTAAGTACTGACAAAATATTCTTGAATTTGGGCTTGTTATTTACAATGGTTCTTTTATTGTCATGCGTACCAAAGGTATTTGCCAGGTGAGGAGGGGGCTGTGGACCCCCAGCTGGACCAAGAACAAGACCCGTCAGAGAGCGGATGAGCTTCTAGTGAGCCAACGGCCATCCGCACTTCAGGAGAAATTGCGGTCACTGTTGTACAAAGCATTGTAAGGAACGTTGATAGAGCACGCACACCAAAATCCTAGACTTCCAGCGGTGCAAGTCCATAGGAACTCCTCACCTCCTTTCTCAGAACAACAGACAGACAACCATGTCATCTCTGGGTGCCCGCTCTACCACCCACCAAATGGAGCTCCGTCAGGGCCTGGCAGACATTGACGGCAACAGAGACAACAACCTGGCTGCTCAACACCCGGCTTGGTTTGTGTTTCATTCGCAAGAAGAAGAAGACCTCCTTTCTAAAACAACACCCTTTAATTCTGAGGCTATGACCTCGGGTCCTGGGCTCTCCCACCAGTGGAATCATCCTCTCCACATCCACTCTATCTATGCCTTTCATTATTCTGTAAGTTTCAATGAGGTCCCCCCTCAACCTTCTAAACTCCAGCGAGTACAGGCCCAGTGCCGTCAAACGCTCATCATATGCTAGACCCACTCATTCCTGGAATCATTCTTATAAACCTCCTCTGGACCCTCTCCAGAGCCAGCACATCCTTCCTCAGATATCCACTCAAAAGACCAACCTATTTGTTAATAAAGCATCTTCAAGCAACAGCCCTTCACTACAATTGTGCAGAAGAAAGCTGCTTCTGTTTACAGAGGCAAAGAGAGGCAAGTGCGTGTTCACATTACCTCCAAAGGCTTTCAAATGATGTCCTGAGATACTTGACAACAATGATTTATTTTCCCAAGAACATCTCCCTCTGCTCTTCAACCAGAGATATTTGCTTATCTATTTTCAACAGCTTTGCCTGAACCACGTGTTATTTGCTGAAACACAAGGAGGTGCTGGTTTACATTAGTTCCATGGTTAAAATAAACCCACAGAGTGCTGGAGTAACTCAGCGGGTCAGGCAGCATCTGTGGAGAACATGGATAGGTGACGTTTCAGGTTAATTGACTTTGGTAAAAATTGTAAATGTTTTAATTGTTTCAATGGTGTTAGTGTGCGGGGATCGCTGGTTGGTGCGGACTCGATCGGCTGAAGGGCCTGTTTCCACGCTGTATCTCTAAAGTCTAAAGTCAATCGTCAGATCGTGCTATAATGAGCAGCAGAATAACATTTACACAGCCTTAAGGGCCTGTCCCACCAGCATGCGACTCCAGGTGGTGAGCGCGTCCTAACGTGGTCGCTTGAGCCGTCCGGCCTCGCGGGGCCGGTCCCACTTCGATCGCCGGAGCCGTGCGGAGTTGTGCGGAGCTGGTCCTGACATCGCGTGAGACTCTGAAAAACTGACCGTGTTCAAAAATTCTGTGCGGCAACGGCCTGTCGGCCCGCAGCCGCCTCGACGCATTACGCACCGCCTCACGTAGTGCCTCCGTGCCCCTCTCTCTCTGTGTGCCTCCGTGCCCCTCTCTCTGTGTGCCTCCGTGCCCCTCTCTGTGTGCCTCCGTGCCCCTCTCTGTGTGTGCCTCCGTGACCCTCTCTGTGTGTGTGCCTCCGTGACCCTCTCTCTGTGTGCCTCCGTGCCCCTCTCTGTGTGCCTCCGTGACCCTCTCTCTGTGTGCCTCCGTGACCCTCTATATGTGTGCCTCCGTGACCCTCTCTGTGTGCCTCCGTGACCCTCTATATGTGTGCCTCCGTGACCCTCTCTGTGTGCCTCCGTGACCCTCTCTGTGTGCCTCCGTGACCCTCTCTGTGTGCCTCCGTGCCCCTCTCTGTGTGTGCCTCCGTGACCCTCTATATGTGTGCCTCCGTGACCCTCGCTGTGTGTGCCTCCGTGACCCTCTCTGTGTGCCTCCGTGACCCTCTCTGTGTGCCTCCGTGCCCCTCTCTGTGTGCCTCCGTGCCCCTCTCTGTGTGCCTCCGTGCCCCTCTCTCTGTGTGCCTCCGTGACCCTCTATATGTGTGCCTCCGTGACCCTCTATATGTGTGCCTCCGTGACCCTCGCTGTGTGTGCCTCCGTGACCCTCTCTGTGTGCCTCCGTGACCCTCTCTGTGTGCCTCCGTGACCCTCTCTGTGTGCCTCCGTGACCCTCTCTGTGTGCCTCCGTGACCCTCTCTGTGTGCCTCCGTGACCCTCTCTGTGTGCCTCCGTGACCCTCTCTGTGTGCCTCCGTGGCCCTCTCTGTGTGCCTCCGTGACCCTCTCTGTGTGCCTCCGTGACCCTCTCTGTGTGCCTCCGTGTCTCTCTCTCTCTGTCCCTCTCTGTCCTTGCGAACTTACCGCGGACTTCGCTCCAACTTCGCTCCAACTTGGCGCCATGTCGCGTCACTCACCCGACCTCCGCGCGGCCCCCGCTGCCGGTTTGGTCGCGCTCGCCGCATGCAGGCGCATGCTGGTGGGACCGGCCCTGTACGGGGATCACCCGACCTCCGTGCGGCCCCCGCTTCCAGTTTGCTCGCGCTCACCGCCTGGAGTCGCGTGCTGATGGGACAGGCCCTTTAGTGAGGAGGTTTGCCAGAATGTTGCCAGGATTCGGGGGTATCATAGCTATGAGGAGAGGTTGGACAAACTTGGACTGTTTTCTCTGGAGTTTGAGTGGGAGACCTGATAAATTCATCATTGTTGAAAACTCGTCAGGTCTATTGGACTTCCCCCCGCCACGGGTACCATGTAATCCCGTGCCACCTGCTCCATGGTCGGACAGTGGGCCACTAATCCGTCTCCCACACCTGGTTTGCCAGGTGAGGAGGGGGCTGCGGACCCCCGGCAGGGCCAAAAACAAGACCTGTCAAAGGGCGGATGAGCTTCTAGCGAGCCGACGGCCGTCCACACTTCAGTAGAAGTTGCGATCGCTGTCGTACACGGCATTGTATGGAAGGATGATAAAGCGCACACACCAACATCCTCGACTTCCAGCGGCGATGTCCGCAGGAACTGGAGGACGGAGATGAGTGGTGCGTCCGTCACCGTTCCCGTCGGAAACCAGCACCACTGCGTCGCTAATGATAAAAGTATACAAAATTCTGAGGTATGGATAGGGTAGGCAAGCAGAACCTCTTTACCAGGTGTGGAAATGTCAAAGACTAGAGGGCGTAGGTTTCAGGTGAGAGGGGGAAAGTTTAAAGGTGATGTGCGGGGCATGTTATTTAACGTATATGGTGGTGGGTGTCTGGAACGCGCTGCCAGGGGTGGCGGGAGAGGCAGATACAATAGTGGCATTTAAAATACTTTTAAATGGACATGGAGGGATATGGATCACATACAGTCATGTGAGGTTAGTTGAATTTGGTAAATGTCCAACACTGACAATGAGGGCTGAAGGGCCTGTTCCTGTACTCGACTGTTCTATGTCAAGAGAGTCAAGAGTTTTATTGTCATGTGTCCCAGATAGGACAATGACATTCTTGCTTGCTACAGACAACAGAATATGTAAACATAATACAGAACAGGAGATAAAAGTTCAGTGTGTCTATATACCACAGGCCATATATACACACAATAAATAAACAGATAAGGTGCATTAGTAATAATAGACTGTTTTATTTCGGAGTCACATGACAGGCAGGGAGGAGGGTCGCTCCTCCACCGGAACGGACCTACAGGTAAGGTGAACTAACCTAAGGTCGGGTTTGTTTTTCGGGCACAGAGTACCCCACCAATAGGCCGCCTCGAGTGACTGACTGCGGACCGCGGGAACGCGGGCAGTCTGCCGCCGCTGACTTCTCACAGACCCGGAGTCGGGCAAGCCCGTTGACCCGGCAGGTTCCGGGCTCGGAGACTTGCCGCTCGCAGGTAGCGACGGCAGTCGATAATCCCGCATGGAGCGGATGGGGAGCACTAGCTCCAACGTGACCCACTCCAGCAGGAGTCTGGTCACCAAGCAGACCCATGGCAGTACCCTTTACAGGGCTGCCAAATGCTCACCCTCTTCGCAGGGGTGCATAAGGAGTCAGGTCTGGGCTGAAGAGGGGGTGTTGGCAGAAGAATACAACATGCTAGGGGTGCAAGAAGAGGAGTTACTCGGGATGGGCTACCGCTGTCAGCAGGCAGCCAGTATAAATTACTTAACAACTCATCTAGCTCCAAGAATCTGTATTTCCCTCAATGTGCCTGCGGTAAATCCTCAAACTACTGGCCTCGGGTATTACCAGCTTTGCCAGGTCGGTAGACAGAAGATATGTCAGAGGAGCAACAGGAGAACAGGAGATAAAAGTTCAGTGTGTCTGCATACCATAGCCCATATATATACACGATAAATAAACAGATAAAGTGCAATAGGCTTTTATTGTTCAGACTTCGTTTGATGGCGAGTTTAATAGCCTGATGGCTGTGGGGCAGAAGCTGTTCCTGAACCTGGACGTTACAGATTTCAGGCTCCTGTACCTTCTTCCCGATGGCAGTGGTGAGATGAATGTGTGGCCAGGATGGTGTGGGTCCTTGATGATGCTGGCTGCCTTTTCGAGGCAGCGACTGCGATAGATCCCCTCGATGGTGGGGAGGTCGGAGCTGATGATGGACTGGGCAGTGGTCACAACTTTCTGCAGTCTTTTCCGCTCCTGGACGTTCAAGTTACCGAACCAAGCCACGATGCAAGCAGTCAGACTCTATGTTCTATATTATGGGAATTCCTGGTGGTATTAGATGTATTCCACCATACAGCGGGATATAAATAGTATTACAACAACTCCAGGGAATTAGACATGCAGTTTCAGCAGCTGAGGGGATAAAATCCTGCTACTTGGCCACATGTTGGTGCAGCAGAGACCGATACTCCAGTGTAATGGGAAGCTTATGCTGAAAATTGATGTTTCCCCTTGGTGGCAAGGCTCATTAACATCAGAATTGGAGAAAGCCTGCAGTGGCCACAGCATTGTGTTTCCCCTGTGATACCAAACTGGAGGAGACACCAGAGAAATAAAAATAAACGTATCTATTTGCTGCAACAGTGTACAGTGAGGACACAACTCCATTCCCTGTGATTCACAAGGATTTGTATGGATATGGAACACATGCAGGCAGATGAGATTTGTTTAATATGAACGGGGGGGGGGTGTGTGTGAGGGGGCGTGTGGGGGGTGTGGGGTGTGGGGGGGCGTGTGGGGGGGATGGGGGGGGCAATGGGGGCGGGGGAGTGGGGGGGGGGGAGGAGACCTCATTGAAACTTAACAAATTCAGAAAGGCCTGGACAAAGTGGATGTGGGGGAGTCTAGGACTAGAGGGCACAGCCTCAGAATAAAGGGATGTACTTTTAGAAGGAATTTATCTAGTCAGAGGGTGGTGAATCTGTGAAAATAATTGCCGCAGACAGCTGTGGAGTCCAAATAAGTGTGTATTTTTCAAGCAGTGATTGATAGATTATTGATTAGTGCGGGAGTCAGGGGTTATGGGGAGAAGGCAGGAGAATGGGGTTGAGAGGGAGAGACAGATCAACAATGATTGAATGGTGGAGTAGACTCGATGGACAGAATGGCCTATCTCTGCTCCTATGACATATGGACATGAGTCTTGGCATCATGTTCAGCACAGACATTGTGGGCTGAAGGGCCTGTTGCCGTACTGTTCTATGTTCTAAACATTGAGGACCATGGTCCATTAAAGGTGGAATTTTTGAGCATCATAATCCTTCCATCGTGAGCTGGAAATGCAACACCTGCCCTTCCCTGTCCCTGAAACCTCTTACTCAAAGGTACTGAGCAGAATGAGAGGAATGCTTCAGGAAGACAGCTCACCCCAGCAAAGGCGACTCTAAACGTGTAATAAACGTGGATCTACCAGCCATGCCTCCATCCTGAAGACTGTGCAGAGTCATCATCCTACAGCACGGAAACAGACCCCTCAACCCAAATTGTCCACTCTGACCAAGATACCCCATCTAAGCTGCTCCCATTTGCCTGCGTTTGGCCCATTTCCCTCTAAACCTTTCCTATCCATGTATCTAACCAAGTGTTCAGATTGAACCCTGGTCTCTGGCACTGTGAGGCAGAAAAGGTACGCCGTCCATTCCGTTTCTCCAGAGATGCTGCCTGTCACGCTGAGTTAAGGGCCTGTCCCCCTTTCCCGAGTTATTCACGAATTCTCCCGAGTTTTCAAACTTGCAGAATGTTCGTAACGAGTCCGTAGGAGTCCGTATATATATCTGTGGAATGAGCTTCCAGCAGAGGTGGTGGAGGCAGGATCGATTTTAACATTTAAAAGTAAAGTGGATAGGTATATGGACGTGAAGGGAATGGAGGGGTATGGAGGGAATGGAGCAGGTAGATGGGACTAGGGGAAAACAAATGGTCGGCACGGACTGGAAGGGCCGAGAGGGCCTGTTTCCGTGCTGTAATTGTTATATGGTTATATGGTTATATCGTAGCGGCTCGTTATGCCAGCCGTAGGTACTCGGGGCTATTTTTTTCCTCGTGGACATTTTTCATCAGGCCGAAAAAACGTCCCGACTTACCTGATGCCCCGAGTATTTATGGCTGGCATAATGAGCCGCTACGAAATATCCACGGGCGCCTACGGACTCGTTACGAACATTCTGCGAGTTTGAAAACTAGGGAGAATTCGTGAATAACTCGGGAAAGTGGGACAGGCCCTTAACTCCAGTGTTTTGTGACTACATTCAGTGTAAACCAACATCTGCAGTTCCTCCCTACAGAATGGAATCCTGTAATGGATTCAGTTTCTAAAGGCTTTTACTGGTTCACAAGGATGTTAAAGAGACTGGATTGTCATCCCCCATTGTAAAACAGTTTACTTTCTACATTTCCACCTGATGTTACATTGAATGGATTCACTTACCTCGAACTCTGCACGCACACGATGAAAAGCGCTGGGTTATGCCCTGTTATTTGGACAACAACAGCAACTAATTACTAAACATTTATTCCCTAAAGAACATCATGTGTGCATGCAAGATTATGCCATTAATTGATTCGTGTGACTGTCTTTAAGGAGATGGTGAGACAGAATTTCTACACTCCCTGAAGATATCATTAAAGAGAGAATGGTTCCCTAATGATGGTTCTACAAGGCTTGCAAAGTACACAAAAATACTGGAGGAACTCAGCGGGTGGAGCAGCATGTATGGAGCGAAGGAATAGGTGATATTTCGGGTCGAGACTCTTCTTCAGACTGATGTGGGGGTGCGGGGTTGGGGGGGAGGGAAGAAGAAAGGAAGAGGCGGAGACAGTGGGCTGTGGGAAAGCTGGGAAGGGGAGGGGAAATAGGGAGAAAGCGGGGACTACCTGAAATTGGAGTAGTCAATGTTCATACCACTGGGGTGTAAACTACCCAAGCGAAATATGAGGTAGACAAAAATGCTGGTGAAATTCAGCGGGTGAGGCAGCATCTATGGAGCGAAAGAAATAGGCGACGTTTTGGGTCTCGAACCGAAACGTTGCCTATTTCCTTTGTTCAATAGATGCTGCCTCACCCGCTGAGTTTCTCCAGCATTTTTGTCTACCTTCGATTTTCCAGCATCTACAGTTCCTTCTTAAGTGTAACTTAACGTAACTGTCACTGTATGTCATGTTGTTACTTGTGGGCGGAGCATCAAAGCAAATTCCTTGTATGTGAATACTTGGCCAATAAACTTACTTACTTAAAACAAGTGAAATATGAGGTGCTGCTCCTCCAATTGACGGTGGGACTCACTCTGGCCATGGAGGAGGCCCGGGACAGAAGGGGAGGGGGCGTTGCAGTGCTGAGCCACCAGGAGACCAGGCTGGTTGGTGCCAACTGAGCAGAGCAGATGTTCTACAAGGTTCAGTTCCTTTCATCTTTACTCATCAATTTTGCATTTTATTGCATAACAACAACAATTTGCATTTACGTATGGGGTGACACAGTGGCGCCACCTCACAGCCCCGGAGCCCCAGGTTCGATCCTGGCCTCGGGTGCTGACTCTGTGGGGTTTGCATGTTCTCCCTGTGACCGTGTGGGTTTCTTCCCACATCCCAAAGACGTGCCGGTTTGACGGTTAATTGGCCCTAGTTACAATTAGCTTGCAATGTTGTATCCATCTATCTACTTATTAATAGCTATTACATTGACCTTCTACAGTCTTCTGGCATTGCAACTTTTTCCAATTAAATAATAATTAAATATGTGTGGTATTCCCTCTGTTACCGCTTCCCCGGATTATTTTGCAATCCATCCGCACCAGGGTCTGAAACTTGCTGAGTTTGATTAGCTTGTTGGATATAGATCTCTTTTATCGGCTATAAACATGTCAATTCAATCCTCATCTCATCATAGAAACATAGAAACATAGAAAACATCATCTAAGCAATTAATTATTTTCAGCCTTAGTCCCTTTCTTTCCATTCTCAACATATAGAAATCCTCGACACAATGTTGTACACTGACAGAGCGGGCCAGGCAGCGTCTCAGGAGAACATGGACAGGCAACGTTTTGGGTCGGGCCCCATCTATAGATGGTCTGACGAAGAATCCTGACCTGAAACATCACCTATCCAGTTCTCCTGAGATGCTGCCAGACCCGCTGAGTTACTCCAGCACTTTGTGTCTTCTTTTGTAAACCCAGCAACCGCAGTTCCTTGTTTTTATTTAAAAATCCTACATCTAATAACCATTCCAACTTGTTCTGTGAAAATGGTGGCTGACCACTCCAAAGGTCAACTAGGAATCAAGCATTTGGACTAGATCGGGCTCTTAAAGATAGCGGAGTCAGGGGATACGGGGAGAAGGCAGGAACGGGGAACTGATTGAGGATGATCAGCCATGATCACATTGAATGGTGGTGCTGGCTTGAAGGGCTGAATGGCCTACTTCTGCACCTATTGTCTATTGTCTATGAGGTCCGCTTGCACTATAAATCTCGGCTTCAGCGAGAATTCCCCTCCTCTTAAGCAGTTGCTCATGAAATGTAGAACACGTTGATGATGAATTATTTCAAGTACAACGATGAATTTTCTAATGGATTGTTCAGTTTCCTGCACAACGGAAACACAACAAATAACTTGCATGAACTTGTATCAACACTGATTCTCCCTCATTCCAACCCATGAATATTGGTAATTCTCCAACCCGTCTGGAGCCAAGAGTTAATGATGCATCTATGTGTAACAATCAGCAGAATGACTCACTCGGAATTCTGTGACCATGTCGGGTCAGGTAAACATATTGAATGATAATCAGCTGAATCGCTTCCCTCATAGGCAAGCTAGCTTATTCAGTCACAACACAACCTCTTGGATCTGAACAGTTAGTAGTGTAGACTTTGGCCACTTTGTTCAAGTTTGACCTGTCCGTGAAGGTATAGGAATTCTTCACTCCCAACCTGGGAACAGCTTCTGGTCAATCCTTCCGTTAACTAGAGTACCGTCTGATTCAGCTCTACCTCATTGTGTCCATTGGACTTCATGTGGAACAGATGTGCTACAATCTCTTACATACGTATCTCTGCACTCTGTATCTTCCCCCTTGGGAAACTTGGACAGCATGGGCAATTTGGGCCGAAGGGTCTGTTTCCATGCTTTTTGACTCGATGACTATGACCCTACAATGCTGAGAAGTATATTCTGCACTCTGTATCTTCCCCCTTGCTTTACATATTGTATCTGAGTGTGACTTGATGGTATTTCTGTATGGTATTCTCTGATTTGTTTGGATAGCGTGCAGGACAAAGCTTCTCACTGCGCCTCAGTACACATGACAATAATAAACCTAGATCTAAACATTCCTGCAGATAATTTGTCACCAGGCAAACAGATTGCTGGAGGTACTCGGCAGGTCAGGCAGCATGTGTGAAGGGAAATGAACAGATGACGTTTCGGGCCTGGACCCTTCTTCAGACTGACTGATGATATTTCTGCTTGGGGCCCTTCTTTAGACTCAGCAGAAGTTTGAAGAAGTGTCCCAGCCCAAACGATTGCTTGTCCATTCCCTCCACAGATGCTGCCTGACCTCCTGAGTTCCCGAAACGCATTGTCATTTTGCTCAAGATTCCAGCATCTGCATTTCCTGCATTCATCACCAGTTGGTTTAAGTGATAAATACCAGAGATATATAATACACAGCATCCCAGAGAACAGACATACAATTGATATTAATAGGATAATGAACAATAGAGTGAGATTCTTAGACAAG
This sequence comes from Okamejei kenojei, assembly GCA_035221665.1. Taxonomy (NCBI): domain Eukaryota; kingdom Metazoa; phylum Chordata; class Chondrichthyes; order Rajiformes; family Rajidae; genus Okamejei; species Okamejei kenojei. The sequence continues at coordinate 47,942,514 of CM069149.1, read as the reverse complement.
GTCACAAACTGGGAGCTAATGGGACTGTCCCAGTTGGCGATTTTTTTTGGCGACTGCTGGCATCATTGACTGACGGATCAGGTCACCGAAACATTTGCGGTGTGACGTGGCGTGATGACGTATTGACGCTTGCTGTTTTTTCAAGTATCGCAACATTTTGTTTTGTCACCGCTGGATTTTGAAATGTTCAAAATCTTTTGGCGACACTGATATGACGCTGGCAGTCGCCGAAAAAAATCGGCAAGTGGGACAGGCCCTTAAATTAACTAGTCATGCCTCTTATAGATCAGCTAGGAATGATCCAGATACAGAGGGTGCAACAGAGGTCTCTTTTCTGCACAAGCTGGACATTTTCTCTGGAACTATCACCCTACAATGCTGAAAAAACATATTCTGCACTTTATTCCTTTGCGTGACCTGTAGTGAATGCGTATGCCTCGATTACACTCATGAATAGAATGATCACATGTGACTGATGGCACGCAAACAAAAAGCTTTTCACTGTATCTCAATGCACGTGACAACATTAGCCCAATACCAATGTCAGATCCAAGGGTAAATGACTCGGTAGAGAGGTGGTGACATCATGTCCCGTAGTCTCAATGAGTCACCAATGCCATCAGTGAAGGTTAAAGGTGGAGAGGCTGTTCCCATTAGTGGGAGCGTCTAGGACCAGAGGCCGCAGCCTCATAATTAAAGCACATGCCTTTAGAAAGGAGATGAGGAGGAATTTCTTCAGTCAGACGGTGGTGAATCTGTGGGATTCATTGCCACAGACGGTGGTGGAGGTCAAGTCAATGGATATTTTTAAGGCAGAGATTGACTGATTCTTGATTAGTGCGGGTGTCAGGGATTCTGGAGCGAAGGCAGGAGAATGGGGTGAGGAGGGAGAGATAGATCAGCCATGATTGAATGGCGGAGTAGACTTGATGGGCCGAATGGCCTAGTTCTGCTCCTAGAACTTATGAACATGAATTTAGAGGAGTTACCCGTTGAGACTAGGTTGGTGTCGGGACTACAGAGTGCAATAAACTGGATTATTAGAACACTGCAGAACAGTATTGAACTAAAAGGATTAGCTGTCCATTGTGATCGGAACATCATGGGCAATTTCAGATTTATGGACACGTATTACCTTCTGAAAAATCGGCGCAGACTTGGTGGGCCGAAGGGCCTGTTTCACTGTAGCAATAAACCAAACTTAATTAAACTAAATTTCTTAATTCTGTGTTATATGTTATACTCCTGACTGTTACTATCAATAATGTCGTTCCCTTTGGGATTTTCCAACATGAAGCAACACATCAATTAATATTTTGCAAAGACCCCCTTCACCCCACAGAGCATGACATTAAATAACAAAATGCTGGAGTAACTCAACGGGACAGGCAGCACCTCTGGAGAGTGACGTTTCGGGCCGAGACTGATGTCAGGGGAGTGGACGATACAGAGGTAAAATGTAGTCGGAGACAGTAAGACTGCTGGGAGAACTGGGAAGGGGGAGAGGATGGAGAGAGAGGGAAAGCAAGAGTTACTTGAAGTTAGCGAAGTCAGTGTTCATACCGCTGGGGTGTAAGCTGCCCAAGCGAATAACTCGGGCATGGCACATGAAATAGATGACAACTTACCCTGGGAGACGAGAAATGTTGAGACGAGGATCTGCAGATGCTGGTTTATGAAAGAGGCAAAGTGCTGGAGTATCTCAGCGAGTCAGACAGCATCTCTACAATTCCATCAGCAACAATCAGTCTGAAGAAGGGTTCCTACCTAAAACATCTCCAGAGATGCTTCCCGACCCACTGAGTTGCTCCATCCAGCACTTTGTGCCGACCTATTCTGGAAGAAGGTGTGTGAAAGAGGCTTTGGAATGTCCCAAATCTCCCTCTAAGTTGAAAGAGAAGATCAGGGGACTCTCAAGCAGTTCTTGAACGCATGCTGCATTAAAGATTAAATCACTTTGTACTAATTAATGTTAAGTGGTAATCCAGGTATCTTTTTTTTCCTTTCAGGAGAGCAGAGTACATTAATTCTGTTCCCTGCTGCATTCACTTGCATCTTCATTAAAGGGACTGGGATTGCAATCTGCTATTTGCAGCTACGTGTAGTTACTGAAATCGTGGCTTGCGTTTCAAAGCCTTGCAGATGCTCAGTGGTAATGTTTGATGCGGTCTCCGTAACGGTCGACTGTATCCATTTTCCAGTCTACTGCAGCCATCTCACGTGCATATCCGACATCAGTATTATGCCGCTGATTATCAGTGTCATAGAAACAGACAGCACGGAGACAGGCCATTCAGCCCAACGCGTCCATGCTAACCAGTCGGCAGCAATGTTATTAATCCCATCTCCTGCAATTATCTTCAGAATAATTTACCTTTTGAACTCATCAATCTGAAGTTTAAAGTTTCGAGTGCACCTGTCTTTTTTGTCCAGGCTAGATTTGGCGGGATGGTGTAGCCTGCAACACGTGAACTATGTTGTCACTTGTGGGCGGAGCACCAAGGCAAATTCCTTGTATGTGAATACTTGGCCAATAAACTTATTCATTCATTCATTCATTCATATGTGTGATTAATTAGTTTAGTTTAGTTTAATTGTATTGTCACGTGTTACCGGGGTACATTTTTTGTGGCGTGCTGCCCAGTCAGCGGTAAGACAATGCGTGGTTACAGTCGAGCGGTCCACAGTGTACAGAAATGGTCGACTGAGCCCGCATGCAAGAGGCACCACAATTTAGCGGAGTTTTCAAGTTTCCCCAGAATTCGACACCTAGAGGACACAGGCTTAAAGAGTGAGGGGAGATGTTTTAAAAGGGACCTCTGGGGCAACATTTTCACTCAATTCGCATCTGGAACGAGATATACAAGCGAATACAATTTTGACTATTAAAAGATATCTGGACAGATATACGGCAAGGAAGGGCTGAGGGGGCTACGGGCTAACAGCAGGTATTTGGGACAGCCCAACATGCCCACTTGGTCGGCATGGACAAGATGGGCCGAAGGGCCTGTTTCCACACTGTACATCGCCAAGTGATGAGACCAATACTGTTCGTGGAGTCTCACCAGAGCCCTGCGGAAATCTAACCTCATCTCCTTACTTTGTACACCAGCCCCTTGCAGTCAAGATTTTTTTCTGCTTTGCTAATTCAAATCTTGACCAAGATGAATATGTGGAACAGAGAGAAGGTCCAAGGAAGTTTCAATCTCCCTGGTACGTTACAGACTCTATTTTAACGCCGTGTCAATGTTGCTGGGAGCCCAGTTTAACATTATTGCTCAATGCAACAGTATTTAGTTAGTCAGTGGTGGCAGGGTGGAGCCACTACCTCACCGCGCCAGAGACACGGGTTCGATCCTGACCACGGGTGCTTGTCTGTAGGGAATATGTACGTTGTCCCTGCTGTGACCTGCGTGGGTTTCTCCGGGTGCTCAGGTTTCCTCCCACACTCCAAAGATGTACAGGTTTGTGGGTTCATTGGCTTTGGTTAAAAATGGTAAATTGTCCCTAATGTGTGTAGGACAGTGTTCGTGTGCGGGGATCGCCGGTCAGCACGGGCATGATCCAAACTCCTCCTCCTCCTCCTCCTCCTCCTCTCCTCCTCATCGTCGAAATCACATCATCATTGTTGAAAACATCGACGGGCACAGTGCCTTACAATGCCGTGTACGACAGCGATCGCAACTTCTACTGAAGTGTGGGCGGCCGTCGGCTCGCTAGAAGCTCATCCGCCCTTTGACAGGTCTTGTTTTTGGTCCTGCTGGGGGTCCACAGCCCCTTCCTCACCTGGCAAACCAGGTGGGGGAGACGGTTTAGTCGCCGACTGTCCGACCATGGAGCAGGTAGTGCGGGATTACATGGCACCCGTGGCGGGGGGGACCCCCCTGACCTGAGCCGTAAATGAAACTAAAAATAAAATATGTGGAACAGGATGCCCAGGGAGGTTGCAATCTCCCTGATACGTTGCAGTCTCTAGCTTCACACTGTGCCAATATTGTCATTTTTGCTGGGAGCCCAATTTGACATTGTTGGTCAATGCAACAATATCTTAGTGCTTCAGGATGGGTGGAATTCACTTGTCCCAGAACTGGCAAAAAAATAAAAGCCAATTATATTTCATAAAAGGGGTAAAATGTCATTCCTTTCCCAAAGAATGAAACTGCATGTGAAAATGCAGGAGATGCGCACGTTCTTTATCTGTAACTAAAGATAAACATTGATTCTCCAACCAACGTGAATCAGTCGGGCTATTCAGAGATTAGGAGCCGGCCTATTCCCATGAATACTGTGTCTGTGCAGGCCTTAACCATTATCGGAGATCAAATCCCATCACCCAATGTTTTAGTGTCGAGTGGGGAAATTAAAGTGTGGAAATGGGAGGTTATTTCGGGAGTTAAGCAGAGATCCAGCTGTTCACTTAGCCACTAGAATAATACCGACTGCCCAATTTTCCCCAAAAGGTGGTTAGTAGCACTTTAGGATTTATGAAAGAAATCAAATTGTTACACTAACTATGCCAAAGAAATTAGGTAGAAATACGCAGCGCCTCCCTGGTGGGAAGGAGCAGGGCGCTGTCTGATCACACCAGTGGTAACATTCACACACTGGAGAGGGTGCAGAGAAGAGAAGATTATGAAGAAGATTTGCCAGCACTTGAGGGCCTGACCTTTAGGGAGAAGTTGAGCAGGTTTTGGGTATCTTTGCCACAGAAGGCGGTGGAGGCCACAAGTCAGTGGATATTTTTTAGGTAGAGACAGATAGATTCTTGTTTAGTGCGGGTGTCAGAGGTTATGGGGAGAAGGCAGGAGAATGGGGTTAGAAGGGAGAGATAGATCAACTATGATTGAATGGCAGAGTAGACTTGATGGCCTAAATGGCCTAATTCTACTACTATCCCTTTCGACCTTATGACTAGTCCTTGGAGCGCAGGAAGATGAGGGGTGATATCAATAGACAATAGGTGCAGGAGAAGGGCATTCGGCCCTTCGAGCCAGCACCACCATTCAATGTGATCATGGCTGATCATCCCCAATCAGTACCCCGTTCCTGCCTTCTCCCCATATCCCCTGACTCCGCTATCTTTAAGAGCCCTATCTATCTTGAAAGTATCCAGCGAACCGGCCTCCACCGCCCTCTGAGGCAGAGAATTCCACAGACTCACCACTCTCTGTGTGAAAAAGTATTTCCTCGTCTGCGTTCTAAATGGCTTACCCCTTATTCTTAAACTGTGGCCCCTGGTTCTGGACTCCCCCAACATCGGGAACATGATGAGGAGTATACAAACATGAGAGGAATAGATCAAGGTAAACGCACAGAGTCTTTTACTCAGGGGAGGGGAATGAAGAATCAAAGGAAATAGGTTTAAGGTGAGAGGGGAAATAATATGATTTAATATGAACCTGAGGGGCAACTGTTGTGCACAGAGGGTGGTGGGTGTCTGGAAGGAGCTGCCAGAGGAGGTCGTTGCGGCAGGTACTATATGAGTTTTTAAATGACATTTGGACAGGTGGTCTGCCCCGACAGGTGCTGTTGCACCCTCACATGCTGCATCTCTGTGTGGTATCGGAGCTGCCCAGCAGTGGAGGAGAGCTCTCCAGTGGGTCGTCTCCAGAGCACAGAGGATCGTTGGGATACAGCTGCCAGTGCTGGGGGACATCTACAACGCACGGTGCCTCAGAAAAGCCATCAGCGCCTGTAATACTCCTCACACGCACGCTGCCGTCTGTTTGAACTTCTTCCATCTGCCAGACGTTTACACGCGCACGTCCAGACTGAGAAATAGCTTTTTCCCCAGAGCTACAACTGCACTGATCAGTCTGATAAGTGCCCCCCAATAATCTGTCTTTGCCCCCCATAATCGACTGACACAACTGACTTATCTCAATACAGTGACAGCTACTGACATTTTTTAAGCTGAGTGTACATGCACCTATTTGTACATTTACCTTATTTATTTATTTAATAGCATCGATGCGGAGGTCGCAATCTTAATCTCGTTCTTGTACAATGACAGAAAGATATATTATTATTATTATTATTAATATTATTACATGGATCATAAAGGTTTAGAGGGATATGGTCTGAAGAAGCGACACCCATTCCCTCTCTCCAGAGATGCTGTCTGTTCCGTTGAGTTACTCCAGCATTTTGTGTCTATCTTCCGTGTAAACCAGCCTCTGCAGTTCCTTCCAACACGTGGACAAAACCTGATCAGATGGGACTACAGTAGATTGGGTATCGTGGTCAGTATGGACGAGTTGGGCCGAAGGGCCTGTTTCCGTGCTATATGCCTCCATGTGCTGAGGATTGGGTCAGTGGATCGGGACAGAAAACTTGACAATGGGTGAGCCATTTGACATGACAGTGACAATAAACTCTCTTGAATCTTGAATCTTGAGTGAGCCATTTGGCCCATACCTCTTGTGGAGAACAGGCAAACTCCACACAGAGAGCAGCACCCGAGGTCAGAATCAAACCTGGGTCTCTGGCGCTGTGAGGCTGTGGCTCGACCATCTGCGCCACTTAAAATAATTAGCACCACGAGCAAAATTAGTATAATTTAGAACAATTCAGTACAATTAGATTGGTAAGAGTATCAAGGGTTATGGGGTAGAGGGACAGATAGATCAGCTATGATTGAATGCTGGAGTAGACTCCAAGGGCCGAATGGTCCACATGTGGTCCTATGACGTATAAACTTATGGAATAGGCACATTGTCTTACGATAACATAGATTGCCATTTATTCTTACGACATGAGAATTAAGGGACAGAAGTTTCGGGGTAACGTGAGGGGGAACTTCTTTACTCAGAGGGTGGTGGCTGTGTGGAATGAGCTTCCAGCAGAGGTGGTGGAGGCAGGATCGATTTTAACATTTAAAAGTAAAGTGGATAGGTATATGGACGTGAAGGGAATGGAGGGGTATGGTCTGAGTGCAGGTAGATGGGACTAGGGGAAAACAAATGGTCGGCACGGACTGGAAGGGCCGAGAGGGCCTGTCTCCGTGCTGTAATTGTTATATGGTTATATGGTTATATGGTTATAATGAAACTGTAAAAAAACGCAAGTGTCATGTGTTCAGGACAATCGCAGAGATAACTTCTTCTGAAGAAAGAGAGAGATGTCGGGAAAAACTCAGTCATTCGGGCAGCATCTGTGGTGGCAAAAGTCGGTCGACTTTTCACCAGGGCTCCTGGAGCCTCGTGTCTTGGTGAACCAAGGATTGCTGCGTCCAGGGGCTCCGGGACTGCTGTATCCCAGGGGAATGCTGCATCTTACCAGCTGGCTCTCAGTACCAAGTACTGAATTTGTAGCAGAGAAAAGTTAACAGCTGAGAAAAACAGCAGACCACTGTAATTACTGGGAGCTAGAATGGTTACATTCAGTGCTTGTAGGACCTTATTTTGATTTTCTTTTTGCTAACTCATTTATTAGCTTCGAGCTCTTGGGTATTCCATTTATTCATAGTCGTGCCTGCAGCTCAGTAATTATCCCAGGTCTATTTCATTCTTATTAACATATACGCAGCCAGTGTGAATTTGACAGTGCAGTCACTGAGGCCAGCTTATCACCACACACATCCCGGACCCCTGAAAACCTTCTACCGTAAAGGAAATTGCACAGTGCTTCAAGATTTGTTAAGGGTTTGGACACGCTAGAGGCAGGAAGCATGTTCCCAATGTTGGGGGAGTCCAGAACCAGGGGCCACAGTTTAAGAATAAGGGGTAAGCCATTCAGAACGGAGACGAGGAAACACTTTTTCTCACAGAGAGTTGTGAGTCTGTGGAATTCTCTGCCTCAGAGGGCGGTGGAGGCAGGTTCTCTGGATGCTTTCAAGAGAGAGCTAGATTGGGCTCTTAAAGATAGCGGAGTCAGGGGACATGGGGAGAAGGCAGGAACGGGGTACTGATTGGGGCTGATCAGCCATGATCACATTGAATGGCGGTGCTGGCTGGAAGGGCCGAATGGCCTACTCCTGCACCTGTTGTCAGTTGTCTATTGTCAATCACTTAAAGTGCTTTCCATTGGTCCACAACATTCACCACAAGTGCCCTCAACTTTCTCCCACTAACGTTTTGAGGTCTGCCAAACCAGATCAATTTAAATGAAATAAGTTGAAAGTGGACTCTCACGCCAAGAACAAAAATAAAAATTCTTCTACTCAAATGGCAATTACATCATTCTGAGGGTTTTTATATTACTGTCAATGTTCCTTGTCAGAGAAGGATGATTGTGAGAGGTGGGAGGTCATGTTGCAGTTGTTGGTGAGGCTGCATTTAGAATAATGTGTGCAGTTCTGGGCAACATGTTATAGGAAAGATGTTGTCAAGCTGGAAAGGGTTGAGAGAAGATTTACGAGGATGTTGCCAGGACTAGAGGGTCTGGGCTAAAGGGAGCGGTTGAGCAGGCTGGGTCTCTATTCCTTGGAGCGCAGGAGGATAAGGGGAGATCTTATACAGGTGTATAAAATCATGAGAGGAATAGATCGGGTAGTATGTGCAAAATCTATTATCCAGAGTAGGGGAATCGAGGACCAGAGGACATACTATAGGTTCATGGTGAAGGGCGAAAGATTTATTAGGAATCTGAGGAGTAACGTTTTCACACAAAGGGCGGTGGGTGTATGGAACAAGCTGCCAGAGGAGGTAGTTGAGGCTGGGACTAGCCCAATGTTTAATAAACATTTAGACAGGTACATGGATAGGAAAGGTTTGGAGGGATATGGACCAAGCGCAGGCAGGTGGGACTAGGGTAGCTGGGACATGTTGGCCGGTGTGGGCAAGTTGGGCCGAAGGGCCTTTTCCCCACTGTATCACTTTATGACTATGACTCTATCGTAATAAATTCCTTAATGAAATGTACAATGGCTTGTGAATGAAATCTCTGTGTCGGATACAGGAAGTGGTCCAGTTTAATCAGGGAGCAGCAATAGGCAGCAGGGGGATGTGTATTCTAATAGATGTGTGTGTTCTTGCAGCAGCCAAACCATGTCCCCTCCAACTCTCACCAACTTCTACAGATGCACCTCATATACCGCTTGGGCAGTCTGCACCCCAGCGGCATGGACATTGACTTCTCCAATTGCCGGTAGCCCTTGCTGTCTCCTCCCCTTCTCAGCTCCCCCTCAGCCCTCTGGCTCCTCCTCTTCCTTTCTTCTTCCTGCCCCCCCCCACCCTGCATCAGTCTGAAGAAGGGTTTCGGCCTGAAACGTTGCCTATTTCCTTCGCTCCATAGATGCTGCTGCACCCGCTGAGTTTCTCCAACATTTTTGTCTACCTTCGATTTTCCAGCATCTGCAGTTCCTTCTTGAACATAGGAAGCATCTTATCAGGATGTATCACAGCACGGTTTGGGAACAGCTCCATCCAAGACTGCAAGAAATTGCATTGAATTGTGGACGCAGCCTAGACCATCACACAAGCCAACCTCCCTTCTATTGCCTCTGCAAGGCCAGCAGTATAATCACGGACCAAGTGCACCCTGGCCACGCTGCTGCAAAAACCGAAGGTAGACAAAAATGCTGGAGAAACTCAGCGGGTGAGGCAGCATCTATGGAGCGAAGGAATAGGCAACGTTTCAGGTCGAGAACCTTCTTCAGACTGATGTCGGGGGGGGGGGGGGGGGGCAGTAAAAAGAAAGGAAGAGGCGGAGACAGTGGGCTGTGGGAGAGCTGGGAAGTGGAGGGGAAGGGGAGGGGAAAGAGGGAGAAAGCAAGGACTACCTGAAATTGGAGGTCAATATTCATACGCTGGGGTGTAAACTACCCAAGCGAAATATGAGGTGCTGCCTCTCCAATTTGCACTGAGCCTCACTCTGGCACCTATTCCCTTGCTCCATAAATGCTGCCTCACCTGCTGAGTTTCTCCAGCATTTTTGTCTACCTCCAGAGTCAGGAATAATTTCTTTCCGCAGTTATCAGGCAACTGAACCATCCTACCACAACCAGAGAGCAGTACTGAACTACTATCTACCTCATTGGTGACCCTCGGACTATCCTTGATCGGACTTTGCTGGCTTTACCGTGCACTAAACGTTATTCCCTTATCATGTATCTGTACACTGTGAATGGCTCGATTGTAATCATGTATTGTCTCTCTGCTGACTGGTTAGCACGCAACAAAGAAGTGTTTTATTGGCAGACGGGTAGAATGGTGTGGACTGGCTGGGCCGAAGGGCCTGATTCCATGCTGTATCACTAAACTAAACATTCGATCCAACGGTGATTTTTCTCCAACAGAATTAGAGATGGTCTTCGACTTCTTGTGTTTGGGGCAGCAGAAGTGATGCCATCCGGTTCGACATCCGCAGGTGCCCGCCCTAAATGCCCCGGGTTGGCGCCAAGCTGCGCTGCTACTATCTCTGTTTGTTGTCGATCGCCCGACTGAGGTCACTGCGGGGAGATCGACAACATGGGACCCATTAGAGATGGTATAATTGATGCAGGAGAATCTGCTGTTCACGCAATTTTCTGATAGTACTTTGAGTGCCCAGCTAGACAGACAGACACATTTGGCTGAAAATACAAAGCTCTTCCATTCCATACATGTGGCTACAGAGTAGATACACTGGAACACCACAAACATGCAGAACAACCAAGGAACTGAAGATGGACACAGAGTGCTGGAGTAACTCAGCGGGTCAGGCATCATCTCTGGAGAAAAACAATGTTTGGATCGGGACCCTTCTTCAGACCCTTCTTTAAAGATTCTGCCTGACCCGCTGAGTTACTCCAGCACTCTGTGAAACGTCACCTATCCATGTTCCCCACAGATGCTGCCTGACCCGCTGAGTTACTCCAGCACTCTGTGAAACGTCACCTATCCATGTTCCCCACAGATGCTGCCTGACCCGCTGAGTTACTCCAGCACTCTGTGAAACGTCACCTATCCATGTTCCCCACAGATGCTGCCTGACCCGCTGAGTTACTCCAGCACTCTGTGAAACGTCACCTATCCATGTTCTCCACAGATGCTGCCTGGCATCAGCGGTCCTGCGTTTCAACATCATGAAGGAACTTCACTGGGGTCTGGCTGACAACGTTAACATGAACACAAGCCAGTTATTTCAATTTGAACGATCTTATACAATGTTATCAGATCAAACCTCTCTTGCATCTCCTTATTACCCAGCTTCATCAAGGAGGCTGAGCGATCAACATGTTCAATAAAAGAAGCAATGAGAAGTCAGTCAGGCAAGGCAGATCACGGATTCTTAAAAAGTGTTGACAGACATCAGGTCTTCAGAGCTACAAATCAAAGTTGCATTCCACAAGACGGTACAAACCTGCTGACATTTTGTGGAGTCTTTTTTTAAGTTTAGTTTAGAGATACAGCACAGAAATGTCCTTCGGCCCTCCGAGTCCACATCGACAGCGGTCCCACATATTAACACTCTCCTATACACATTAGGGACAATTCTGGGGTGGGAGATTGCAACCTTCATGTTGTCCGCCCTGTTTTGACAAATGCAATCAACCTGGCGTGCACAATCAAATAAGATCAAATAGAACAAGTTGTCCGACAACTTTAGGGTATGCACGCCACGCGCAAGGAGAAGGAGGGACAATTTTCACATTTACACCAAGCAAATTAACCTACAAACCTGCACGTCTTTGGAGTGTGGGAGGAAACCGAAGATCCCGGAGAAAACCCACACAGGTCACGGGGAGAACGTTCAAACTCCGTACAGACAGCACCCGTAGGCGGGATCGAACCCGGGTCTCTGGCGCTGTGAGGCAGCAACTCTACCGCTGCGCCACCGTGTTGCCCTAGGTCAGGACCACTCTGATTCTGGTTTAGTAGAGAGTTGAAGAGAGAGTTTAAACAGAGCAAACTTCACAACACCCGCTAAAGAGGTAGAAGGTTCAGATCCCATCGTGAGCTTCAGTTTGGTCAGTTTAGTCAGTGAGTTTACCTCAGTGCAGTGTTATTCTCTTGTTATGTGCTATGCAGTAATTGGAAAGACAACACATGATTACAGTCGAGCTGTTCACAGTGTACAGATACAGGACAAAGGGAATAACGTTTAATGCAAGATTAGTACGGGGTGTCGGGGGTTACGGGGAGAAGGCTGGAGAATGGGGTTTGGAGGAAGAGATGGACCAGCCATGATTGAATGGCGTAGTAGACTTGATGGGCCGAATGGCCGAATTCTGCCCCATCACATGAGCATGGATGAAGTCCATTAAATTCTGATTAAAGATTTAATACTTAAATTTTGGAAAAAACCAGCAACCCTCACAATTAAAATGTGGATTACGGAAATGACCGAGACCTTGCATTTGGAAAAAATAATATTTGTATTAATTGACAAACCAGAATAATATGGTCTCCATTTGTTACATTTTTAAAAAGGAAACTGGTTTAACACAAAAGTAAAGTCACAACTTGAGTTTAGGGTTGGATGAACAACGACATTCAACGTCTCCCAGATCTATCTCCATAATCTATATATTTGTAATCTCCTTTCTTTCTTGGGAGATGGGAGGTCAGGACCACTCTCTAGCTGGTGATAGGATAGCCATGAGGTCATCAGGCTGACTGAAGAAAGATTATGTATACATTTTTCCCAAGAATTATCCTGTAGGAATCATGATTAACAGAGGCATACAACAGGGAAACAGACCCTTCAGCCCAACCTATCCACCGATCAAGGTAGCCTCCCTGACCTTGTCTCATTGTCTCTAATGGCTCATCTCCCTCTAAACCTGAGGCATAGATAGGGTAGAGAGTCAGAACCTTTCCCTCAGGGTTGAAATGTCAAAGGCACAGCTTAAACTGAGATGGGCCAAGTTTAAAGGAGATGTGTGGGGCAGGTAGATGATGGTCCCTGGAAGGTGCTGCCGGCGGGGATGATGGAGGCAGATACGATACTGGTGTTTACGAGGCAAACTCCGATGGACAGCGTGACCATGAGTCTGCGCCGACCGTCGATCACCCTCTCGCAATAGTTCTATGTTGTCCCGCCTTCATATACACTCCCGACACACCAGCGGCAATGCTGCCAAGGCCAATGAACTTACAAACCCGCATGTCTTTGGGATGTGGGAGGAAACCGGAGCACCCGGAGGAAACCCACGCAGTCATTCATCGGGGGAGCGTGCAAAACTCTGCACACAGACAGCACCCGAGGTCAGGATCGAACCACAGTCTCTGACGCTGTGAGGCAGCGGTCTACCCGCTGCGTAACTATGCCGCCTGTCCCGCTGAGTTCCTCCAGCGTTTTGTGTCTATCTTCCGTGTAGATGTGTATACGAGGAGAATAAAGTGGCTTCAGTGTATAAGAAAGAACTGCAGATGCTGGAAAAATCAAAGGCAGACAAAAATGCTGGAGAAACTCAGCGGGTGAGGCAGCATCTATGGAGCGAAGGAATAGGTGACGTTTCACAGAGTGCTGGAGTCACCTATTCCTTCGCTCCATAGATACTGCCTCACCTGCTGAGTTTCTCCAGCATTTGTGTCTACCTACAATTCAGTGTATGGTTGGTGTGGGAGATTGCCTGATTTTTTTTTTGTTTAGTTTACAGATACAGCACGGAAACAAACCTTTCGGCTCACTGACACACACACCAGGGACAATTTAGTTTTTACATTTATACCAATTAACCTACAAACCTGTACCTCCAGAACCAAGGGCAACAGTTTAAGAATAAGGGGTAAGCCATTTAGAATGGAGACGAGGAACCACTTTTTCTCACAGAGAGTTGTGAGCCTGTGGAATTCTCTACCTCAGAGGGCGGTGGAGGCCGGTTCTCTGGATGCTTTCAAGAGAGGGCTAGGTAGGGCTCTTAAAGATAGCAGAGTCTGGGGATATGGGGAGAAGGCAGGAACGGGGTACTGATTGGGGATGATCAGCCATGATCACATAGAATGGCGGTGCTGGCTCGAAGGGCAGAATGGCCTACTCCTGCACCTATTGTCTGTTGTCTATTGTCTTTGGAGTGATTGGCTCAGGCCTGTTTCCATGCTGTATAACTCTATCTCTTGGAGGACGATGTGTTTTTGATGAATTGGAGCGACAACATAATGGATGGTTTGCTTAGTTGTGCTGTAATAACGCTTCTCCCTACAGACTGCTCAGCTAATGCTCGCGTTCTGGTAAAGACCAGCACTGCTCGAGTTTCAGTTTCGCCTGCCAACTGTTTTGTTACTGTAACAACATCCGCCCAGCACTTCACTGGACGGTATATGTAAATTCTTAATTAAAATCAAAACTAATGACAAATCGCAAGAACTACACAGTACATAGATGCCTACTTCATAACTGCCTTAAATTAAAAATGCAATCACAACATTAAAACTAAATTTAACATTTATTTTATTCTTCAGGTTCGTGTAACCTGGTAACATGTTTGGCAGAAAAGTGGCGCAGCGGGTAGAGCTGCTGTCTCTCAGCGCCAGAGTCCCGGGTTGGATCCTGACCTCGGGTGCTGTCTGTGTGGAGTGTGCATGTTCTCCCTGTGACCGTGTGGGTTTAATCCGGGTGCTCCAATTTCATCCCACAGTGTTTGCGGGTTAATTGGCCCTCTGTAATTTGCCCCCAGTGTGCTGGGAGTGGATGAGATAGTGGGATAACATAGAACTAGTTTGTAGAAGCAAGGAACTGCAGATGCTGGTTAATACACAAAAGAGCACAAAGTGCTGGAGTAACTCAGCGGGTCAGGAAGCTTTTCTGGAAAAGACGACGTTTTGGATCGAGACCTTTCTTCAGACTAGTGAGATCAAGGGTCGGCATGGACTCAGTTGACCGAACGGCCTTTTCCATGCTGCATCTCCAAAAAGGTTTGGTATGGATATTGTGGGCTGAAGGACCTGTTCCTGTACAGTAATATTCTACAGTAGAGATGGAATGGGTGGCGTTTCGGGTCAGGATCTGAAACTTAATCCGAAACATCACCCATTCCTTCTCTCGCGTGATGCTGCTTGTCCCGCTGAGTTACTCCAGCATTTTGTGCCTATCTTTGGTGTAAACCAGCCTCTACAGTTCCTCCCCAAAACCTCACCCATTCCTTCTCTCCAGAGATGCTGCCTGTCCCGCTGAGTTACTCCAGCATTTTGCGTCTATCTTCAGTTTAACCCAGCGTCTGCAGTTCCTTCCGACACACTGCACCATTCTGCGTTCCAACTATTTTTCAATCATTCGCCATTGCTTTAAAACATTCTTACAGTTCAATACAAAAGAAAGAGGCGTTGATTTTAATGCTGGCTGGTTGTGGAAATACTTTTTCAGCAAAGCATGGAAACCTGGAGGAGTGTATGAGATGTGGAGAGGGTGTTTGCTGGGTTAACAGAAAGGAAAGTAACTGGGCAATTTCAGCCCACTAACATGGGCATTTAACTCAAGTCTATTATTCTCATTGGATCTCAGGAGAGTTTGGTTGGCTATAAACATATAGTAATAGCTTAATTGTTGCAATGTGTCAATGCACTTAAATTTAATGTCACATTCATAGGTTTTCCCAGTATTCCTGAGAGTTGTCAGTAAACGCATTGGAGCTATCGTGGGGGCTGATTATAATGAATACAAATTATAGTCAGTGCAGCTTTTTTTTTGCTTACTAATGCAAAAGGATTGTTTGCAGTTTCTCGTGGCGGGGTGACATGCTACACACGAGTGCTTATGAATCACATCAGGAGCGCAGGGAGGTGAAATTAGATTGGACCTCGGGGCCAAAGATCCAGCTGCTGAGATTCATACAGATGTTGAGCACAAAGGGCCAACGCAGAGAAGGTCAAGGTGCGGCAGGTTCGGGGAGGGCAGAGGAGAGGGTCGGAGGGGAGAAAGACGGGTACAGTTCACACTGGATTCACACCCAGTTTCTCCCCTCCTCCCCCTGCCGCCATCATTCCTTCCTCCAGCTTCACCACTCTTCAATCCTTTTGTCTCACATCTTCTGTCTTTTCATCTCTCCAACCGTTTACCCATCAAAACTCCCCCAACAACTGTGTCCACCCATTACTCGCCAAGTTCTACCACCCTCCAAGCTTTCTATCTCCCCCCCTCATCCCCACCACAGTCAATCTGCAGAAGGGTCCCGACCAGAAACGTCACCTGTCCACCCATGTGGATGCTGCCCGACCCGCTGAGTGACTCCAGCAATCTGTGAAACGTCACCTATCCATGTTCTCCACAGATGCTGCCTGACCCGCTGAGTTACTCCAGCACTCTGTGAAACGCCACCTATCCATGTTCCCCACAGATGCTGCCTGACCCCGCTGAGTGACTCCAGCACTCTGTGAAACGCCACCTATCCATGTTCCCCACAGATGCTGCCTGACCCGCTGAGTTACTCCAGCACTCTGTGAAACGTCACCTATCCATGTTCTCCACAGATGCTGCCTGACCCACTGAGTTACTCCAGCACTCTGTGAAACGCCACCTATCCATGTTCTCCACAGATGCTGCCTGACCCGCTGAGTTACTCCAGCACTCTGTGAAACGTCACCTATCCATGTTCTCCACAGATGCTGCCTGACCCGCTGAGTTACTCCAGCATTCTGTGTCTTTTTTAGCATTCACCCTAGACAGAACCTAGAGGTAGTGGTTAAGTGAAGTCTGTTCTCCCTGTGGCCACTTGGGGTTTCCTCCGGGTGCTCCAGTTTCCACTCACATCCCAGAAACATGTGGGTTTATAGGTTCATTTAGACTTTGAACTTTAGAGATACAGTGTTGAATCAGGCCCTTCGGCCCATCGAGTCCGTGCCGACCAGCGATCCCCGTACACTTGCACTATCCTACACACTAGGGACAATTTACAATTTACAGAAACCAATTAACCTACAAACCTGCATGTCTTTGGGTTGTGAGAGGGATGGAGCACCTGGAAAAAACCCACGTGGTCACAGGGAGAACGTGCAAACTCCGTACAGACAGCACTGGTAGTCAGGATCGATCCTGTTTGTCTAGCGCTGTCAGGCAGCAACTCTACCGCTGCGCCACCGTGTCACCCCAGTAAATTGGCCCTCTGGTGTGTAGGGAGTGGATGAGAAAGTGGGATATCAGAATGAATGTGATACAAAGTGCCTGAGTAACTCAGCAATAGGCTCAGGCAATATCTCTGGAGAGTTCTGACCTGAAATTGTTACCTATCCACATTCTCGAGACATGCTGCTTGACCTACTGAGATACTCCAGCACTTTGTGTCTTTTTTTGTAAACCAGCCTCTGCAGTTCTTTGTTTCTACATAGAACTGATGTGAACGGGTGATCGATGATTGATCTGGACTCAATGGGCCGCAGTGTCTGTTTCTCCACGCCAAACTAAACTTAGTCAAGGGTAAATAAATCTATTAGACTAGGAATTAAAACGAGCCAACACCAAACTCTTGACATACCGAGAAGATTACAGAGAGTCGATCTGTCAAGGAGGACTCTCTCAAACTTCTACAGGTGCACAGCAGAGAGCTTGCTGACCGGTTGCATCGTGGCTTGGTTCGGCAACTTGAGCGTCCAGCAGCGGAAAAGACCACTAAAAGTTGTAAACGCTGCCCAGGCCATCACCGGCTCTGACCTCCCCACCATCGAGGGGATCTATCAAAGTCGCTGCCTCAAGAAGGCTGCCAACATCATTAAGGACCCACATCATCCTGGCCACACACTCATCTCTCCACTGCCAACGGGAAGAAGGTACAGGAGCGTGAAATCTGCAACGTCCAGGTTCAGGAACAGCCCCTTCCCCACAGCCATCAGACTATTAAACACAACATCAAACAAGCTCTGAACTATAACAGCCTATTGCACTTTATCTGTTTATTTGTGAAAATATATGGTGCGTGGTATATAGACACACTGGTCTGATCTGTATTTATGCCTACAATGTCCTGTTGTGCTGCAGCAAGCAAGAATCTCATTATCCAATCTGGGACACATGACAATAAACTCCCTTGACTTGACTTGACTTGATTAAAGCAATTGTATAAACAGTTGTGCAACACGACACTGTCTGCGGTGGGTACATTAAACAGCCAGGCACAAAAAAGGATTCATCTAAGTCAAGCAGGAACACTCAGATCAGCCATATTCAGCCATAATTTGTATAAGAAATAAAGAAAACTGATCAAACACTCAGATTAAATAAAAAATAATATATCAACCAATGCAATGCGTCTCAACAACAAAGCAACATAATGAATATAATCCTACAAACGAGAGGGTTGAACGTTAACTGCCTGCATTCCAGAGAGAACATAAAACACACCTAACAACTGGTATTATTGCCCATAATTTTTGTGTATATGTAGGCAGGAATAATGATTGCCGATCATTTAATTTCAGGCAATGGGAATTGACATTCCACAGCGGCTGAACCTCAGTGGAATGAACATCATCTATCCAACAAGATACGGAGATCAAGACTAGAAGGGTCAGGAAGTCCATCGCAGTCGCTGCCTCAAAAAGGCAGCCAACATCAGCAAAGACCCACACCATCCTGGCCACACCCTCGTCTCTCCGTTGCCATCCGGTAGAAGGTACAGGAGCTTGAAATCTGCAACATCAGGGTCAGGAACAGCTTCTTCCCCACAGCCATCGGACTATTAAACACAACATCAAATAAGCTCTGAACAACAATAGTCTATTATTACTATTGCACTTTATCTGTTATTTATTGTGTATATATGGTCTATGGTATATAGACACACTGAACATATATCTCACGTTCTGTATTATGTTTACATATTCTGTTGTGCTGCAGCAAGCAAAAATTTAATTGTCCGATCTGGGACACATGACAATAAAACTCTCTTGAAGTCCCTTGAAGTCCATGTTCTCCAGAGATGCTGCCTGACCCGCTGAGTTACTCCAGCACTCTGTGAAACGTCACCTATCCATGTTCTCCACAGATGCTGCCTGACCCGCTGAGTTACTCCAGCACTCTGTGAAACGTCACCTCTCCATGTTCTCCACAGATGCTGCCTGACCCGCTGAGTTACTCCAGCACTCTGTGAAACGTCACCTCTCCATGTTCTCCACAGATGCTGCCTGACCCGCTGAGTTACTCCAGCACTCTGTGTTCTGGGCAACATTTCAACATCTGCGGTTTCTTGTGCTCCCAGAAACAAAAACTTGTTGTTGATGTTTTATTACATTCATAATTATGACTTGGCTGTTATTCAAGGATCCTGTGCTAACAGAAGACATTTTCAATTACCCTAGTTGCCTTCTGATAAAGGTTTTGATGACTTCTATAATATATTTGGGTAGATACATGGATAGGAAGTGCTTACAGGGTTAATACAGGCAAGATGTAGCCAGTAGTGGGATATGGGACCTCCACCTCCAACGGGATCCTGCTACTGTCCACATCATCCCATCTCGACCCCTTTCTGCTTTCCGCAGAGACCGTTCCCTCCGCATCTCCCTGGCCAACCCGTCCCTTCTCATCGAAACCACCCCCTCCCCAGGTACTTTCCCCAGCAACTGCAGGAGATGCAACACCTGTCCCTTTAGCTCCCCCTTCGACTCCATCCAAGGACCCAAACAGTCTTTCCAGGTGAGGCAGAGGTTCACCTGCACCTCCTCCAACCTCATCTACTGTGTCCACTGTTCCAGGTGTCAACTTCTCTACATCGGCGAGACCAAGCGCAGGCTCCACGATCGTATCACTGAACATCTCTGCTCAGACCGTCTTAACCTACCTGGTCTCCCAGTGGCTCAGCACTTCAACTCCCCCTCCCATTCCCAATCTGCCCTTTCTGTCCTGGGCCTCCTCCATTGTCAGTGCAAATTGGAGGATATTTTGCTTGGGTAGTTTACACCCCAGCAGTATGAACATTGACTTCCCTAACTTCAGATAGCCTTTACTTTCTCTCTCCATCCCCTTCCCAGTTCTCCCACTAGTCTTACTGTCTCCGACAAATTCTATCTCGACCTGAAACATCACCCATTCCTTCTCTCCAGAGATGCTGTCTGTCCCGCTGAGTAACTCCAGCATTCTGCGTCTCATTGCGTACGTGTTCACTTTTTTAATTGGGATTTACAGGATGCATAATGTTTAATTGATGCCAACTGTATCTAAATTGATTTAACTGTATCTAATTACACGTGCACTGACTGTATAAACATTAAATTAATTGTATACTCACAGATTTAATTGATCTTAAGTATACACACAATGATTTAAAGTGTACATAATATACGCTGATTATAGCGTTCACTGAAAACACACTAAGTGATTTAATTAACACTAGAGTGTGCAGAAACTCACACTCGTTGTGCAGTCATAGTTTTAATTGAGATCAGATGCACGCAAACTGTACCACAATAATCAGTGGCACCAATTATAAATAGATAAAATTGTGATAATCATCCATAAAAATGTCTTTTAAACAGAAACAGATTTCATTGAATAACTGTGCAGAATCATAATAGATAGATGATTGTACCATTATGAATGCAGGTGAAATTGAAGATAAGAACTGAGTCTGCCCAATATTTGGTTGGGAGAAAATACATTATGATAAACCAGGGTATGAGGAAATGAAGATGGATGATAAGAGAAGGTAAAATGAAAGAGGTGACCACATGCATTTTAAATGAATGTATACATCTTATTACATATTTTACACAGGGCATGCATTTCCTTGAGATATTTATCTTAATTAACCATATAACCATATAACCATATAACCATATAACAATTACAGCACGGAAACAGGCCCTCTCGGCCCTTCCAGTCCGTGCCGACCATTTGTTTTCCCCTAGTCCCATCTACCTGCACTCAGACCATACCCCTCCATTCCCTTCACGTCCATATACCTATCCACTTTACTCTTAAATGTTAAAATCCATCCTGCCTCCACCACTTCTGCTGGAAGCTGATTCCACACAGCCACCACCCTCTGAGTAAAGAAGTTCCCCCTCACGTTACCCCGAAACCTCTGTCCCTTAATTCTCATGTCAAATTCTTGCGGTATATTTCTCAGAAGATTGAACATATCTGGTATGTTGATAAAATACTATCTTAAACCTCTCCTGAAAGAATGGGTCGACTTGGCTTGTATTCGCTGGAATTTAGAATGGGAAAGGATCTTATAGAAAAATATAAAATTCTCAAAGGACTGGATAAGGTAGATGCAGGAAAAATGTTCCCGATATTGGGGGAGTCCAGAACCAATGGTCACAGTTTAAGAATAAGGGGTTGGCCATTTAGGACTGAGATGAGGAAAACCTTTTCACCCAGAGAGTTGTGAATCTGTGGAATTCTCTGCCACAGAAGGCAGTGGAGGCCAATTCAATGGATGTTTTCAAGAGAGAGTTAGATTTAGCTCTTAGGGCTAACGGAATCAAGGGATATGGGGAAAAAGCCAGAACGGGGTACTGATTTTAGATGATCAGCCATGATCATATTGAATGGCGGTGCTGGCTCGAAGGGCCGAATGGCCTACTCCAGCACCTATTGTCCATGTTTCTATGCACAGGTGTAGAGTGGAGAGCAGACAGATTGGGTGCATGTTCAGGAACAAAGGAGATGAGAGAGAGTGGTGGACACGCTCCGGTCCATCACAGGCACTGACCTCCCCACCATCGAAGGGATTTACAGGATGCCCAGTCACAAAAAGGCAGCCATCATCAGAGACCCACACCACCCTGGCCACGCTCCCTTCTCACCCCCACCATCGGGGAGAAGGTACAGGAGCCTGAAAACCGTGCCCTCCAGGTTCAAGAACAGCCTCCCCAACAACCATCAGGCCCTTAAACCACACAACACTAACAAAACCATGGACAGACAAAAAAGCTGGAGTAACTCAGCGGGACAGGCAGCGTCTCTGGAAATAATTAGTATGTGACGTTTCGGGTCGAGACCCTCCAGACCCGTAATGTCTCCCATTCCTTCTCTCCAGAGATGTTGCCTGTCCCGCTGAGTTACTCCAGCTTTTTGTGTCTATCTTCGGTTTAAACCAGTATCTGCAGTTCCTTCTACACACTAACAAACCCATGAACTAAGAATTGTCTTGGCCTGCACTATGGACGTCTGGCTTTATTTGAACTACTAATGGGGTTTGATTTTTTTTATTTATTACATGTTATCTGTGTGTGTGTGTGTTATGTTTACAGGACTGTTATGCTGCTGCAAGTAAGAATTCCATCGTTCTGTTCTTGCCACATGACAATTAAACACTCTTGACTCCTCTCAGGTGATGTTCCAGAGCAGAGACTCCATAAATGCTGGGATGTTATTCCCTGGAGCACAGGAGGCTGGGGGTGATCTTATATACAATTATGAGGGGAATAGATAGGATCAATGCACAGAGTCTTTTACCCAGAGTAGGGAATCAAGAACCAGAGGGCAGAGGCTTAAGGTAAGAGGGGAAAGATGTGATGGGAACATGAGGGGTGACTTTTTCACGCACAAGGTGGTGGGTGTATGGAACAAGCTGCCAGAGCAGATAGTTGGGGCACGTACTATAATAACATCTAATAGTATTTGGACAGGTTCATGGGTAGGAAAGGTTTAGAGGCAATATGTGGGAAAATGCTGCCTAGATTAGAAAGTATTAACTATGTCAAGAAATTGGACAAACTTTCTGTGGAGCAATGTGTACTGAGGGGGGAGCTGAGGGCAGTTTGTAAAACGATGAGAGGCATGGACGGGGTAGACAGTAAGAACCTTTTTCCCAGGGTGGAAAGGTCAAAGACTAGAGGGCATAACTTTAAGGCGAGAGGGGCAAAGTTGTAAGAAGATGTCACATAGAGTCATAGAGTGATACAGTGTGGAAACAGGCCCTTCGGCCCAACTTGCCCACACCGGCCAACATGTCCCAGCTATACCAGTCCCACCTGCCAGCATTTGGTCCATGTCCCTCCAAACCTGTCCTATCCATGTACCTGTCTAACTGCTTTTTAAATGTTGGGATAGTTCCTGCCTCAACTACCTCCTCTGGCAGCTTGTTCCATACACCCACCACCAAAGATGCGTGGGGCAAGTATTTTTTACCACAGGAGTGGTGGGTGCCTGGAACGCGCTGCCCGGTGATGATGGTGATGGAGGCATGGACATTGTGGGCTGCGCGCCTCGTTTCAGTTGCTAATATGGGACATCGAATACTGACAAGGATGCAATATGTTAAAGGTTTTCAGTAGCATCATCTTTTCTGAGTAGTTCTATGCTCAGTGCTCAGAAACCTCTCGGTCAGAAGTAATACCTCTCACAGCAGTTTCCATTCTGCCGGCTTCCCATTCTTTCATAACAATTATGGAATCAATAATCCTTTGTTCCCATGAAAGGACCGCATCTCTCTGCAAATATTGATTCTTTTGGTGTTTGAAACGCTTCTGCAATTAAGCTTGCCATTTTATATACTTACTTAAACACGGATCTCTTGAACTTATGGAGGAAAACCACAGCTCATGTTGGATCAAAGATGACTTGTGAAATCATGGCCCTAATGGGAGAATGCAAACTTGCAAGTACACTTGAAGTGAAAATGAAGAGCAACACTGTAATAATTGACAAGTTATTGATCAAAGAATGTGCTTGTCAGTAGACATGAATATTTCTAATACAATTAGAGTTCCCGATGTTGGGGGAGTCCAGAACCAGGGGCCACAGTTTAAGAATAAGGAGTAAGCCATTTAGAACGGAGACGAGGAAACACTTTTTCTCACCCAGAGAGTGGTGAGTCTGTGGAATTCTCTGCCTCAGAGGGTGGTGGAGGCCGGTTCGCTGGATACTTTCAAGAGAGAGTTAGATAGGGCTCTTAAAGATAGCGGAGTCAGGGGATATGGGGAGAAGGCAGGAACGGGGTACTGATTGGGGATGATCAGCCATGATCACATTGAATGGCGGTGCTGGCTCGAAGGGCCGAATGGCCTACTCCTGCACCTATGGTCTATTGTCTAATTAGACAGTGTAAAATTGGGAACGAGTAGACAAAATGTGTAGGAAGGAGCTGCAGATGCTGATTTACACCGAAGATAGACACAAACCTCGACCCGAAACATCGCCTCATCTGATGAAGGGTTACCTGAAGTATCACCCATTACATTTCTCCAGAGATGCTGCCTGCCCCGCTCAGTTACTCCAGCTCTTTGTGTCTATCTTCCACATCTGACAGGAAGCAACGCATTGAGATTACAGAAGCACAAGGAACTGCAGATGCTGGAATCTTGAGCAAAACGCAAAGTGCTGGAGGAACACAGTGGGCCAGGCAGCATCTGTGGATGGGGTGGGCAGGAGATGGTACAAGACAGGACCCTTTTCAGACTGGTGGTCCACAGATGCTGCCTTCCCCGCCGAGTTTCTCCAGCACTTTGTACTTCGCTCAAGATTCCACTGGCCGTGACTCCAATTGCATTAACTCAATTATTTGTACCTCGGTAGAGTTGCTGCCTCACAGCGTCAGAGACCCGGGTTCAATCCTGACTACGGATGCTGTCTATGTGGAGTTTGTACGTTCTCCCAGTGACCGCGAGGGTTTTCTCCGGGTGCACCGGAGTCCTCCCACACTCCAAAGACGTACAGGTTTGTGGGCTAATTGGTTTGGTAAAATCTGTAAATTGTCCCTGGTGTGTGTAGGATAGTGTTAGTGTGCGGGGGTCGCTGGTCGGCATGGACTCGGTGGGCCGAATGGCCTGTTTCCGTGCCGTATCTCTAAACTAAACCAAACCATCTAAACTATTACGAAGGTGGACA
Source organism: Okamejei kenojei (assembly GCA_035221665.1). Taxonomy (NCBI): domain Eukaryota; kingdom Metazoa; phylum Chordata; class Chondrichthyes; order Rajiformes; family Rajidae; genus Okamejei; species Okamejei kenojei. The sequence goes on along the minus strand of CM069149.1, from coordinate 47,917,884 downwards.
AAAATGCTGGAGAAACTCAGCGGGTGAGGCAGCATCTGCGGAGAGACGGAATAGGAGACGCTTCGGGTCGAAACCCTTCTTCAGACTCACCCGCTGAGTTTCTCCAGCATTTTTGTCTACCTTCGAATTTTCCAGCATCTGCAGTTCTCCCTTAAAGACAAGCACGTGGCAACTCGTTTAAACTCGAGAACATAAACTTGGAATCGCGTAGGAAACCATGAGTTTGATTTTTTCTTTAACTCGGGATAACTCGTGGGTGGACTCGCACCGTGGGACAGGGCTATAAGGATGCATTTACAGCGATTAACTGGCGTGAAGACGATAGTGGTTCTTATATCTAATTAAAACTGCACGTTGTGAACCATGCCAACTGGTTGACATATAACCAGCCCTGGGATATCTGTGAGAAGGGGACTGGATCTTGATTGTGGGGCCAAGCTATTTTCCTCTCATTGGCCTTTTGTTCCTGTACTTGGGATGCGGGCTGTTTTTAGAATATAACTCACGCTATTCCAGGATCAGTCAGATAAGACAGTGTGGCGTCTGCGCCCTTCCGAGAACATTCAGCGAACGGTTCCTACTCGGGAGGTCCATGGCTGTGAACTCGAGTGAACTCTTGGTTTAAGGTGAAGGGGGAAAGATTCTATAGGAGTCTGAGGGGTACGTTTTTCGCACAAAGGGTGATGGGTGTATGGAACTAGCTGACGGAGGAAACATAGAATCATAGAAAAATAGGTGCAGGAGTAGGCCATTCGGCCCTTCGAGCCAGCACTGCCATTCAATATGATCATGGCTGATTATCCAACTCAGTATCCTGTACCTGCCTTCTCCCCATACCCTCTGATCCCCTTAGCCA
>CM069149.1:47902028-47907028 GCA_035221665.1 Okamejei kenojei | reverse complement strand
ACTTCTTCAAAATAGCCATTATCTAACTCAGTGCGTTGGCACGGGTTAGTTCTCAGGTCAGTCTGGGGAACGGTCTCGACCCGAAACGCCGCCCATTCCTCCTCTCCAGAGATGCTGCCTGTCCCGCTGAGTTGCTCCAGCATTTAGTGTCTATCTTTGGTGCTCAAAAAGATGATGAGTTGCGAATCGAGCCGCACTATTACAGACTCCTCCGCGAGTGTCTCGCTTTGCCTTGCTCCGATTCGCGCTCCTGTGTCTCTCTCTCTGGGCTCAGCGATATTGGAAAGCAAAATGTGCAGAGCAAGAATAAAAACCTCAAACCTTCTGTTGTAATGGATGAGGTTAAGGATCCAATTGGCCCGTTCCCAATGGAATACGGAGCAAACCACAAAGTGCTGGAGGATCTGCGGGTCAGGCAGCTTCTGTGGAGGGAATGTCAGGCGTCGTTTCGGGTCGGGACCCTTCTTCAGATACTAGCGTGGCGGGGCAGGACAGTGGGTTACAGGAAACTGGTCAAGAATATTAATTTGACATTCTTCTTAGCCCCCCCCCCCTCCCCCCCCCCCCCCCTCCCTTGGTCATGGCTGACCATGGGTGTCTCCAGGGTTGGAGGACGCCTGTGCGTGACTTTGTTTTAACGTGGGGAGACTGGTACACAGACAGCCGCCCCGCGATCCTTGACAGATCTGGGTCAGGATCCAGTGGGCATGGAGTCCAAGGCGACCGGAGACTCTTTTCTGCTGCAGCCTTCATCCGCCTTCCCAGCCGTTGTGACGCTCCACTAAGGTCAGCCATCGTCCTCCGCCTGTTCCACCGTTGAGGTCTTGGTTGGATCGCTCTTTGTCAGAGATCTCCCCCTCGGCCTTACCGCCATGGGTGGCCCTACCAGGAGCGTAGCTCCAGACGGCATCGCTCTCAGGATCTCAGGGCCACACAAGCTTCTCCACCACCACAAGGTGACAATCCACGGATAATTTGACATATGGGCCGGAATAAAGAGTGAAGATGGTAATAATTAAAATGATAATATTCCTCAGCTCATCACACCTAGTGTATTCCATTAGAACATCATAGGATGCCATTTATTTCTGAATAAAATTATATCAATTTTTTGGATAGGCAGAGATAAATGGAGGGATATGGATCACCCTGGTCTTGACATCATATACATTGTGGGTCCACAAAACCCACACCAACTCCCCCCCCCCCCCCCCCCCCCCCCCCCCCCCCCGCACCCCAATTTATCAGCCGCAGGCATAAACATCAGCGGCGTGTACTTACTGAAGCATAACACTGCCTTGGTGCGAGTTATTGGGGCGGTTGGCAGAGAGCGCCTTTTGTGTTCGCTCTGCCGAGCCCAGGATCACCAACGAGCACTTACTTGGCTCAGATACAAGTCCTGTCGGAGCGGGGACAGATAGGGAATGTCTTATCTGGGGAGATAGATGCGGTGCGAGGTTTCGGAGTGGCTCTAACAGGGGACCCACTAATGAGCTAAACCTCGGATGAGCGCCCCTGTTTTCACACTCCTGCCTTGGACCAGTCGGCCGCGCTGTTCTTTCCACCACTCGACCTTCAAACAAGGCTGGAAGACAGGGGCCAACTGGTGAAAACAATCAACTCCAACGCTATTTCACTGTCTTCTGTTCTATCCAGCCCGGCGGAAAACCGATACTTCCATTGTGGGTCGGAGAGCGCCCGAGGCAATGGCCAGGACCACAGCATCTCTGCAGTAGGTAGGAGAATTAACTCATCAACGCAACGGGATATCGCTGCATTCTGAAACAAATGACCTATTGGCAAGTTGTAATGAGATGTCCTTAGGTGATGTGGGCCGAGTAATATCTTCATTATTAATTGTTATCATTGCGGATGTGGAAAGGCCCCACGCGTTCTGCTGTCCATCGACTTGTCTGTAATTTCAATCCTCCCCGAACTCTACGTCTTAGCGCAAAAACGCCGGAGAAACTCAGCGGGGCAGGCGGCATCTCCGGAGAGAAGGAGTGGGTGATGTTTCAGGTCGAGACCCTTCTTCAGACTGAATCAGGGGAGAGGGAGATACATAGATAAGGAAGTGTAAGGTGTGAACATCGCTGAGTTAGTCCGGTTTTTTCTGTCTATCTTCGGTTTAAACCAACATCTGTAGTTCCTTCCTGCAACATCTCAGTGTTGGCAGTCGTTCACAGCGTATCACACTCACACACACACTCACACTCACACTCACACACTCACACACACACTCACACACTCACACACACACTCACACACTCACACACACACACACTCACACTCACACACTCACACACACACACACACTCACACACTCACTCACACACACACACTCACACACACACACACTCACACACACACACACACTCACACACACACACACACACTCACACTCACACACTCACACACACACACACACACTCACACCACACACTCACACACACTCACACACCTCACACAACACTCACACACACACACTCACACTCACACTCACATACACACACACACACCCTCACACACACACACACACTCACACACACACTCACACATACATTACACCACTCACACACACACACACTCACACACACACACACACACACACACACTCACCACACACACTCACACACACATACACCCACTCTACACACACTCACACACACATACACACCACTCACACACATGCGCGCACACAACACACACACCACACACACACACACACGCACACTCACACACTCACTCACACACGCACGCACACACACACACTCACACTCACACACACTCACACAAACACACACGCACACACACTCACACACACTCACACAAACACACACGCACACACTCACACACACGCTCACATGCGCGCACACTCGCACACACTCACATTCGCGCACACTCACATGCACGCACACTCGCGCACACTCTACATTCGCGCACACTCACATGCACGCACACTCACACTCACACGCACGCACACTGCACGCACACTTACACACCCACACGCACTCACACGCACACGCACACGCACACCACAATATGTTTCGGAAGAAGTGTACCGACCCGAGGTATCGCCGACCAATTTCGTTCCACAATTGCTGCCTGAACCCGACACGGCGGCGCAGCGGGTAGAGCCGCCGCCTCGCAACGCCAGCGACCCGGGTTCGATCCCGACCTCGGGTGCTGTCTATGTGTGGAGTTTGCACGTTATCCACTTGGCCTCTGTAAATTGCCCCCTAGTGTGTGGGGAGCGATAACATGGAACTAGTGCGAACGGGTGATCGATGGTCGGCGTGGAGTCGTTGTGCCGAAGGGCCTGTTTCCGTGCTGTATCTTTCAATCAATCAGCGGCCCTGACGCGGAACGTCGCCTGACCACAGATGCTGCCTGACCCGCTGAGTTCCCGGGCTGTGAATGTGGGCTTGTATCACGGCGCATTATGCATGGCGGGGCATCAATAATGTACACATCCTGAACACCCCTCCAGGGCTCAGCTACCAATAAACACTTCTGTCATCACAGATCTTGCTACGTGACGCGGATCTACCACCGGGCGGGGTTTCCCAGACTTCGAGGAATCTCCTCTAACCACACCGTGAAAGTGCGCGGTCTCTCCCCCCCCCCCCCCCCCCCAGCTCCTGACCCGTGGGAGCGCAGGAGGCTGAGGGTGATATTCTCGAGGTGTATCAAATCATCAGGGGAATAGATTGGGTGAAGGCACAGAGACCAGGAGGATCGAGACCAGACAACACTGTGGGTCTTAAGAAATATCTTAAGACAATAGACAATAGGTGCAGGAGTAGGCCATTCGGCCCTCGAGCCAGCACCGCCATTCAATGTGATCATGGCTGATCATCCCCAATCAGTACCCCGTTCCTGCCTTCTCCCCATATCCCCTGACTCCGCTATCTTTAAGAGCCCGATCTAGCTCTCATTTGAAAGCATCCAGAGAACCTGCCTCCACCTGAGGCAGAGAATTCCACAGACTCACAACTCTCTGGGTGAAAAAGTGTTTCCTCGTCTCCGTTCTAAATGGCTTACTCCTTATTCTTAAACTGTGGCCCCTGGTTCTGGACTCCCCCAACATCGGGAACATGTTTCCTGCCTCTAGCGTGTCCAAACCCTTAATAATCTTAAGAATAATGTCACCCATTCCCTGCCTCCCGAGAAGCTGCCTGACCCGCTGAGATACTCCAGCATTTTGTGTGAGAGAGGAAAGATTGAATCTGGAATGTATACTGCTCAGTATGGAACGAGCTGTCAGAGGAGGGAGTTGAGGCAGGGACTATCATATTCAAAACACACGTGGACAGGTAGATGGATATGACAGGTTTATAGGGATGTGGGCCAAATGTGGGTAGGTGGGACTAGTGTAGATGGGGCATCTTGGCCGGCATGGAGGAGTTGGGCCGAAGGGCCTGTTGTCTGACTCTATGACACGTGAGCTTCAATTGAAAGCGCCGGCGCGTTTTCATTAATATTTTTATGGTTTATGGAACTAAATAGTCGGTGCCCTGAACCAGCCCAACGTGTATGAAGGAACTGCAGATGCTGGTTTACACTGAAGATAGACATAAAATGCTGGGGTAACTCGGTAATGCGGGACAGGCAGCATCTCTGGTGACGTTTCGCGCGGATAGACGGTCTCGACCTGTTCCTTCTCTCTACAGATCCTGCCTGAGCCTCTGAGTTACTCCAGCACTTTGTGTCTCTTTATCTTGGACCTGCCTTAGCCTTTGGCAGCCGCACGCAATGTTTCCGTTGTTAAACGCTTGCGCTGGGCAGGTTGGCAAATTTGTGCAGTCACATGCACACTGTAACTAGAGTCAAGAACGGAGCGCTGCCAATATTCCTTAAGCCTATCTGGTTGGGGGAGTCCAGAACCAGGGGCCACATTTAAGAATAAGGGGGAAGCCATTTAGAACGGAGATGAGGAAACACTTTTTCACACAGAGAGTGGTGAGTCTGTGGAATTCTCTGCCTCAGAGGGCGGTGGA
>CM069149.1:47782028-47897028 GCA_035221665.1 Okamejei kenojei | reverse complement strand
GACGTTTGGGGTCGAGACCCTTCTTCAGACTGATAGTCAAGGGAGGGGGAAACACAGAGATAAGGAAGTGCAAGGTGAGAACCGGACATCAAAGGGTTCAAGGAGATCCAGGAAAATGTAGTATCGATCACTGTCAGCTGGGAGAAGGTAACAGCAAAGCAGAGATAAAATGTAATCAGGGATAGCCAGACTGGTGGGTGAACTGGGAAGGGGATGGGATGGAGTGGGAGGGAAAGCAAAGGTTCCTTGAAGTTAGAGAAGTCAATATTCATACCGCTGGGGTGTATCTTCTAACGTAAGATCCTTGTTGGCACTGGATCAATGAAGGCTACAGGGCCTATCGCTGTGCTGTACTGTTCAATATTCCATGTTCTATGGAGACATAACAAAGTGCAGATGCTGGAATATGGAGCAACTCAGCGGGTTGGAGCAACGGGTTGGGGGGAATGGACAGGCCATGTTTCAGGTCAGGTCCCTTTTAAGGACCTTTGGGACAAAGTTTAAAGGAGATGGAGTTTACAGACTGGAAGGCGCTGCCAGGGGTGGTGGAGGAGGCAGATGCGATCGTGGTGTTCAAGAGGCTTTTAGACGGACACATGGACATGCAGGGAATGGAGGGGTACGGATCACGGGCAGGCAGAGGAGATCAGTATATCGTGACCAGCACAGACATTGTGGGCCGAAGGGCCTGTTCCTGGGCTGTCCTGTTCCGTGGTCTACATTCTATGTATCTCTGTTCCTCTCCCACACCTCTGCTGAGTATTTCCAGACTTATCTAATGACTATTGCGATTCTATCTGCATCGTTGTTCACTGCTGCTCCAGACTTTCAGAGGATTCTTTTGTAAGGATTTGATTGACTCAGTGCTGTTTACACAGTTGGTCTATGGACTGTTTGTATCGTGTTGTGCATCCTAATGTTACTTAATATCTGAGGTGAAGAGACACATCATGAAACATCTCCCAGCCAAACTATCGGCAAACAGCTGCAATGGTCTGCATGGCATGCATGCATCCTTCCCCAAAGGAGCACACAAAATTTACATGTCTTTTCCAAAATGGGCAATCTTAGATCATAAGGTCATAGGATCAGAATCAGGCCATTCGGCCCATCAAGTCTATGTCGCCATTCAATCATGGCTGATCTATCTCTCCCTCCTAACCCCATTCTCTTGCTTTCTCCCCATAACCCATGACATGTGTTCTAATCAAGAATCTATCTATTTCTGCCAGAAAAACATCCACTGACTTGGCCTCCACAGCCGTCTGTGGCTTCCTGAAATTTTTGCTCCATCTGTCGTGACCGTTTAACAAAAGATTCAACAAAATTATAGTGGACTTAGGTGACACAGTACAAAAGGCTGGCTGTTTGCAACACTAGAGTATTGTTAGTAAGTGAAATGTAGTTTAGTTTAGTTTATTGTCACGTGTACCGAGGTACAGTGAAAAGCTTGTTCACTATGTGCTATCCAGTCAGTGGAAAGACTATGTATGATTGCAGTCTGGAGAAGGGGTTCGGCCCGAAACGTTGCCTATTTCCTTCACTCCATAGATGCTGCTGCACCCGCGGAGTTTCTCCAGCACTTTTGTCTGCCTTATATGATTGAAAACAAGTCATCCAACAGTGTAGATACAGGACAAAGGGAATAACGTTTAGTGCAAGGTAAAGCCAATATAGTCCGATTAAATATAGTCCGAGGGTCTCCAATGAGGTGGATGGGAGGTCAGGAGCACTATTTTGTTGTTGATGGGATGGTTCAGTTGCCTGATAACAGCTGGGAAAGCACACGCCACTACTTCCTTAGAAAGCTTAGGAAGTTCGGCATGTCCCCTGCAACTCTCACCAACTTCTACAGATGCGCCCAAGAAAGCATTTTATCGGAATCCATCACAGCTTGGTTTGGGAACTGCTCCATCTAAGACCGCAAGAAATCTGGAGGTGGGCATTTTCACACTTCTGTACCTCTTGCCTGATGCGAGAGAGGAGAAGAGGGGAGTGAGACAGGCCCTTGATTATGCTGCTGGCCTTGCTGAGGTCGCGTGAGGTGTAGATGGAGTAAATGGAAGGGAAGATAAACACAAAATGCTGGAGTAACTCTGCGGGACAGGCAGCATCTCTGGAGAGAAGGAATGTGTGAGCCTTCTTCAGACTGGGGGCTGTGTTCTTCAGACGGTCTGGGCTGCATCCACAATTTTCTCTGATTTCTTGCGGTCTTAGATGGAGCAGTTCCCAAACCAAACTGTGATGGATTCCGATGAAATGCTTCCCACGGTGCATCTGTGGAAGTCGGTGAGAGTTGTAGGGGACATGCCAAGCTTCCTGAGCTTTCTAAGGAAGTAGTAGCGTGTGTTTTCCTGGCCATTGATGTGGCTAATGATATTTACTCCTCCAAGAGCTTGAAGCTGTCAACCATCTCTACTTCGACGCCATCAATGTATGTGGGGTATGTGGACCGCTTCACTTCCTGAAGTTGATCACTATCTCCTTTGTCTTGCTGACGTTGCGGGAAAGGTTGTTGTCTTGACTCCAGGTCACAAGGTTCTCAATCTCCTCCCTGTACTCCATCTCATCGTTATGTGATACCTGGCCCACTGCAGAGGTGTTGTCTACAAATTTGTAAAATGAGTTGGATTTGTACGTGACTGCACGGTGGTGGGTGGACAAGCAGTAAAGAAGGGGGCTGAGAACGCAACCTTACGGAGCCCAGGTGTTGAGGATTTTCGTGGAGGATGATTTGTCCCTATCCTCACTGATTGGGGTCTGTTGGTCAGGAGGTCGAGGATCCAGTTGCAGAGATGAGTGCTGACACCAAGTCCTGTGTGTTTGGTGATGAGCTTGGATGGTATAATGGCATTAAAGGCAGAGCTGTAGTCTATGAAGAGGAGTCTGACGTACTGTAGGTGCCTGTGTTATCCAGGTGTTCCAGGAATGAGTGTAGGGTGATGCATCGTCTGTGGCCCTGTTGTGGCAGTAGGTGAACTGCAGTGGGTCAAGGCCGCTGGGTAGACTGGATTTAATGTGTTCCATAACTAGACACTCAAAACATTTCATGATGGTGGATGTCAAGGCCACTGGACGGTAGTCGTTTAGACATGAGGTCTTGCTTTTCTTCGGCAATCGGATGATGGCGGTCTTCTTGAAGCAGGTGTGTACCTTAGAATGGAGTGGGGAGAGATTCAAGGTCCAAGATTCGCGAATACTGCTCGCTGGTCTGCACAGCTATTAAGGACACGGCCAGGAACTCCATCTGGGCCAGTTTCTTTTAGTGGGTTTACCCTCAGGAAGGCCGATCTAACCTCTGCTACAGTCACCCTGGGGAGAGGCACTCTGGAGGCTGCATTCAGTGTCTCGGTTTACCATGTGTCGGAAGGAACTGCAGATGCTGCTTTAAACTGAAGATAGACACAAAATGCTGGAGTAAGTCAGCAGGACAGGCAGCATCTGTGGAGATAAAGAATGGGTGACGTTTCGTGCCGAGACCCTATGTTTAATGAAAGTACAGGATATTACCACCAAGATATTTTGCCTGCTGCTTGCAGCTAATCTGATTTGCAGGCCTCCTTTGGACAGTCATGCAATTAAACGGAGCACACATTGAGCCTGATGTGGTGTTTGGGTGTGCTTTGTACCTAATGGAGCTGGATTATATCCAGTAATGGGACAGCTGGGTGGCAGTAAATCACAGTGGAAGCAATTCATAGACAATGAAAGTGAGATTTATTTCTAAGTGTTTTTGCACGACAAAGATGTCTTGAGGAATAACCCTCCCACTTCCAGCAGTTTACTTGATTAATTATGCGGCACGGAGGCGCAGCGGTAGAGTTGCTGCCCTGCAGCACGTTAAGCGCCGGAGACCCGGGTTTGATCCCGACTACGGGCGCTGTCTGTACGGAGTTTGTACGTTCTCCCCTCGACCTGCGTGGGTTTTCTCCAAGATCTTCAGTTTCCCCCCCCCACTCCAAAGACGTACAAGGTCTGTAGGTTAATTGGCTTGGTATAAATGTTTTAAGAAATTGTCCCTGGTGTGTGTAGGGTAGTGATCGCTGGTGATGCGTGGTGGCGTATGCAGTGATGCGCGGTAACGCACGGCGCCCCAGGATTTTGGAATGATCAAGATCCTCGCGCGCCACCTGGGTGACGTTTCCCCTGCGCACGCTGACGGTGTACGTGTAGCGTGCGGTGACGCACAAGCATTGCCGACGCTAATTTATTATGCGCCATCGTGTGTCAACGTCCATACCCATGCGCCGCCCGTATGCCGTCGGCGCGCTATTTGCGCGTAATTTGAGCGTCGCACCAGTGACCATTCGTGTATAAAGCGTGCGTAGTTTTGAACATTCTTGCCATGGGGATTGGACTAGGTACGAACGACATCGCAAATGGCTCCCAAATGAAGCGGGGCCCTCAAGAGCACTTGGCGCGCGACTGTCGTACTGCTAGACGATTTTCACGCGACTGTCGCGCGTCAGTCACTACCGGCTTGTCGCTTAAATGACGCCCAAATGACACCCAAGTGGGACAGGCCTTAAGACTTTACACATCTGTGGGCCATTCGAATGCTTCTTCCTTTAATCACCGATTGTAGTTCATGTTAGTAAGAATGCACATTAGCACAGTTTATCTAACACGAGATTAGTGACTATTCATCCAATGTCTCCAGGAAAGCAGCAAAGATGAAATGTCAACCAGAGAGTAACGCTTTTATTAATTCCACAACTCCACCTATCACTCGCCAGCAGTTGTCCTGCCCCTCCCCTCCCCTCCCCACGAGAAGAACTCTGAAGAAGAGTCCCGACTTGAAACGCACCTATCCATGTTCTCCACAGATGCTGCCTGACCCGCTGAGTTACTCCAGCACTCTGTGAAACGTCACCTATCCACGTTCTCCACAGATGCTGCCTGACCCGCTGAGTTACTCCAGCACTCTGTGAAACGTCACCTATCCACATTCTCCAAAGATGCTGCTTGACCCGCTGAGTTACTCCAGCACTTTGTTTCTTTTTTTGTAAACCAGCATCTGCAGTTCCTTGTTTTGTGGTACCATGTTGGTGGTTCCCACTTTGCTAGTGTTCTGTGGTTGACTTGTGGATATTTATCAAAGTGTTTTACAATGCACTGTACAATTCAGCATGTTGAAGTCAATGTATTTCCATGTGTCATTGGCTGGGCTAGTGGGATGGGATCAATATTGCGGTCAGATAGATTAATCTATGATTGTGTGGGAGATGTTGCTACATAAGATCAAAAGGTCATACGCTTGGAAAGTAATGATTTTGTAAAGAAAATGGTGGAGAATTTCTCCAGTTGGTTCACTTTCTGTCTTTGGGAACTGATTAGTAACTGCACATGAATTCATGGATTGCCCAGAACATAAAATGTCGAATATAGAATAGAATGTGTGCTGTCTGTACGGAGTTTGCACGTTCTCCCTGTGACCGCGTGGGTTTTCTCCAGGTGCTCCGGTTTCCTCCCACACTGCAAAGACATGCAAGTTTGTCACTTAATCGGTTTCTGTAAATTGTAAATCGTTCCAAGGGTGTAGGATACTGTTAGTATATAGGATGTTCACTGGTCAGTACAGACTTGGTGGGCTGAAGGGCCTGTTTCCATGATGTATCTCTAAAGTCTAAAGTAAAGAACAGCACAGGAACAGGCCCTTCGACCCACAATATTTGTTGAACGTGATGCTAGGATAAACTGATCTCCTCTGCCTCATTATCCAAATCCCTTCATTCCCTGCATATCCATGTGCCTGTCTAAAAGCCTCATAAATGAAACATTTCATAAATTTGCACTTAATCTTCAGTCAGAGGGTGGTGAATCTGTGGGATTATTTGCCACAGAAGACTGTGGAGGCCAAATCAGTGGATATGTTTAAGGCAGAGATAGTTTCTTGATTAGTGCGGGTGTCAGAGGTTATGGGGAGAAGGCAGGAGAATGGGGTTAGGAGGGAGAGACTGTGGATCAGCTATGAGTGAATGGCGGAGTAGACTTGATGGGCCGAATGGCCTAATTCTGCTCCTATCACTTATGACCTTATGATCTTATGAATACATAATTTTGAACTGAATTTTCTTAAGTTTGATCCTAGTTGCAATAGTTTCATAAATTGGCCTTGTGAGGATATAATATATAATACTGTATTTGGGACTAGTGACTATCCTTTGGGACTATCCCCCCTTTTACGTTCCACAAGACTGACACTGCTTGGAACTCAATTTGATTAAAAGGGAAGGATCATTAACGAAAGCAACAGGACATAAAACAAATCCCACTGGGACTGATGGAAACATTCATTTCCCTCTGAAGCTGACTAGCATTCCTCACTTATTTTATCGCTTTTAAAAGTATCCCGATCTTCGATTTCAGAAGGTTTTCACGGTCTGCAGTTGTGCGAGGGTGTCGTGTTTTCTTCGTGTCAAATCCCCCTGGGTTCACTGCTAGCCAATAAATCATGCACCTCCTTCAGTGTTAATCATTTTGTGTCGGGAAGGCCAGGCGGCAAAGCTGAACACTCACAGTCTACAGACATTGGGGAGAGTTTAAAGGAGATGTGCGGGGCAAGTATTTTACAAAGAGGATGGTGGGATGCACTGCCAGGGGGTGGTGGGGGCAGATACCATAATGGCACTTAAGAGGCTTATAGATGATCATGTTGAATGGCGGTGCTGGCTCGAAGGGCCGAATGGCCTACTCAAGCACCTATTTTCTATGTTTTCAGATAGGCACATGGGTATGCAGGGAATAGAGAGGAATGCATCTTTAGTTTTGGAGAGGTCCATTCAATAGTCTGATAACAGAGGGTAAGAAGCTAATCCCGAGTCTGGTGGTGCGTACTTTCATGCTTCTGTATTTCTACCAACGGGAGAGGGGGCAGAAGAGAGAATGACTTGGGTCGGACAAGTCTTTGATTATGTTGGCTGCTGTCCCAAGGCAGTGTGAAGTGTGGATGGAGTCAATGGTGGGGAGTGTGGTCTGTGTGGGACTGGGCCACATCTACACTGGTGGGGAGTGTGGCCTGTGTGGGACTGAGCCACATCTACACTGGTGGGGAGTGTGGCCTGTGTGGGACTGGGCTACATCTACACTGGTGGGGAGTGTGGTCTGTGTGGGACTGGGCCACATCTACACTGGTGGGGAGTGTGGTCTGTGTGGGACTGGGCTACATCTACACTGGTGGGGAGTGTGGTCTGTGTGGGACTGGGCCTACATCTACACTGGTGGGGAGTGTGGTCTGTGTGGGACTGAGCCACATCTACACTGGTGGGGGAGTGTGGTCTGTGTGGGACTGGGCTACATCTACACTGGTGGGGAGTGTGGTCTGTGTGGGACTGGCCTACATCTACACTGGTGGGGAGTGTGGTCTGTGTGGGACTGGGCTACATCTACACTGGTGGGGAGTGTGGTCTGTGTGGGACTGGGCCACATCTACACTGGTGGGGAGTGTGGTCTGTGTGGGACTGGGCTACATCTACACTGGTGGGGAGTGTGGTCTGTGTGGGACTGGGCCACATCTACAACTCTCTGCAATTTCTTGCAGTCTTGGGCAGAGCTGCTCCCAAAGCAAGCCGTGATGCAAGCCGATGGTGCATGTGTAGAAATGGTAGAGCATGTGTAGTACAGATCCTGTAGAACATAGAGCAGTACAGCACAGGAACTGGCCCTTCAGCCCACAATCTCCTCTGACTGCCTGCGACCCATATCCCTTCATTCCCTACATATCCAACAGCATCTTGAATGCCACTATTGTATCTGCTTCCACCATCATTCCTGGCAGCTCATTCCAGGCACCCACCGCCCTCCATGTAAAAAAACCCTGCCTCACACAACTCCTTAAAGCTTCCACCTTCACACTATGTTCTCTAGCCTTTGATGTGTTCACACTGGAGGAATCCCATACCACTCATATCCCTCTCTCCAGCATTACATTCCACTCCTCCTCTCCTTATCTGACGCCTATTTATCCTCCTTTTCATCTCCATCCTTTGCCACTTACTCCATTCATTTGCCTATCAAACCCCTCTCACCTGTATCCACCTATCACTTGCCAGGCTTTGTCTCGCGACCACCTCTCTTTTCCAGTTTTCTCCCCCCCCCCCCCCCCCCCCCCCCCCCCCCCCCCCCCCCCCCCCCAACTCCATCAGTCTGGTGAAGGGTCCCGACCTGAAACATCGCCTTACAATCCCCCTCCACGGATGCTGCCTGACCGTCTGAGTTTCTCAAGCCCTTTGTGTTTTGTTCCCAATCTTAAGCACCACCACAAGAACACAACATTTCCCTCATCTTAAGACACAAAGTGCTGGAGTAACCCAGCGGGTCAGGCATCATCTCTGGAGAACATGGAGGGGTAACATTTCGGGTTGGGACCTTTCTTCAGAAGACTGGTCCCGACCCGAAACATCACCTATCCATGTTCTCCAGAGATGATGCCTGACCCGCGGAGTTACTCCAGCACTTTGCGTCATTTCTTGTTGTAACCCAGCATCTGCAATTCCTTGTTTCTCCATTTCCCTCATTGTACATGAGATTTCTTTATACCAACAGCAGCAGCTCATGAACCCTACAGGAAGAGGGAAACAAGTGTTAAAAACAAAGTCATTGGAAATATCGTCATTATTAAAACACTCCAACGGACTATAACTCAAATTTATAGTTATTTGTTGTTATTCCCATATGTAGAGTCTGTAATTACAATATTATTCTCTATAAATCAAGGGTTACTTTCAATTGCAGTTGCTTCGTGGAGCATAATGAAGGGATTCGGCAATTCTATAAATCACGGCAGCTCCTTGAATAATGGAACTTATATTTCAGAATCTTGACCAAGGGTTTGTGCAGTAGTGTGGAAAACACCAATCAACTTTCATCATTGGGGATTAATTATCTTGTCCAGATGTGAATGTTTTGGGTGGAGTGTGTGCGGGTAAGCCATTTATGTTAAAATAATGCAGTGGGGAAAATTAAACGCATTTTAAGCATTTGAAATTATATTACCTTAAATCCAAATAGTTTAAAATGTCCCCTTCCACCTTTATACTTCCCACTGGCTTTATATTTCCCTTCTCCCTCACTCCTCTCCTTTAGTTTAGTTTAGACAAACAGCGCAGAAACAGGCCCTTCAGCTCCCTCGACAGTCGCGTGAATATCGTCTCGCAGTACGATAGTGGCGCGCCAAGTGCTCTGGGAGCCATTTACGATGTCGCTCGTACTTTGTCCGATCTCCATGGCAAATATTTTCCCAGTTAAAAAATTTTCAAAACTACGCGCACTTTATACCCGGGTGGTCACGTGGTGCGGCGCTCAAATGATGCGCAAATGGCGTGTCGACGGCGTACGGGCAGCGCATGGTTGCAGACGTTGTCGCACGGTGACGCATAATAAATTAGCATAGACAATGTTTGTGCGTCACCGTGCGTAACTATGCGTCACCACGCGTTACACTTACGTCGTCAGTACGTCAGCGTACGCCGTCAGTACGTCAGTGCGCACGGGATACGTCACGCAGGTGGCGCGCGAGGATTATGAGCTTCCCAAAATCCTGGGGCTTCGAGCGTTACCGCGTCACCACGCCTCACCACGCGCCATGCGCATGTCACGACCCGCCAACCAATTTTTAGGATGCCGCATAAATGACGCCCAAGTGGGACAGGCCCTTAACACTACCCAACACACACTCGGCTCAATTCACACATGCACCAAGCCAATTAATCTACATACCTGCACGTCTTTGGAGTGTGGGAGGAAACTGATGATCTCGGAGAAAACAGGTCACGGGGAGAACGTACAAACTCCGTACAGACAGCAGCTGTGGTCGGGATCGAACCCGGGTCTCGGGGCAGCAACTCTACCGCAGCTCCACCACCTTACACAACGCCCTTTTGTCTCCTTTTCACTTCTAGCCTTTGTCCACTCACCTGCCAATCCAACCTCCCTTCACCTGTACTCACCTATCACTTGGACAGTACGAGTGTCAGGGGTTTACAGGGAGAAGGCAGGAGAATGGGGTTAGCAGGGAGATAGATCAGCCATGATTGAATGGCGGAGAAAACTTGATGGGCCGAATGGCCTAATTCTGCTCCTTTCACTGATGAACCTATGAGCTTGTGAAGTGCAGATGCCGGTTTACAAAAACGGACACAAAGTGCTGGACCCATTTCTTGCTAGACATTGTCCACCAGCGCCCCCCCCCCCCAACCCCCACACCACAATCAGTGAGAAAAAGGGTCCTGACCCGAAACATCATCGATCCATGTTCTCCAAAGATGCTGCCTGACCCATTGAGTTAAGTAAGTAAGTAAGTTTATTGGCCAAGCATTCACATACAAGGAATTTGCCTTGGTGCTCCGCCCACAAGTAACAACATGACATACAGTGACAGTTACGAATGACTCAGAAAACACCAAACATTAATAATAATAAAACATTAATGATAAAACACCATTGATCAAGCATGCGAACCAACAAAATACCAGATCAAAGGGAGGCTACAGATTTTTGGCTGTTGAGTAGAGCAACTACTCGTGGATAAGTTACTCCAGCACTCTGTGCCTTTCTTTGTAAACCAGCATCTGTAGTCCCTTGTACCTCCAAGCTTGTCATTGTATCTCGTGACAATAATAAGAGGCTTACTCCGTTAGACGCCTGCCTGGGATGGTGGACGATCAACTGTGTTTGTATAGAACTCAACAGGGAAATTAGAGATTTACACCTTAAGTATTGATAATAAAATAATCAACACGTTATGAAGCATAATGGGAGAGGCATGTGGGTGGCTTGTGTGAAATCTTTTATTAGCTGATGTCGAGAAAGTCAGGTACACCAGTGCTCAATTATCCATCGTTTGCGTGCTGATTGGTGTCAGTGTTTCCGACATTTACTGGATTTTCCGAGGCATTAATAGCAAGCACGGGATAAGACGGCACGTTCGGGCAGGAGGCAAGTCAATTGGCCCAGCTAGACTTTTCACAGGATTAATAATATCAATCAGGGTTGACACCAAGTCACGAGCGTCAACCTTCCCCAGCCTACAATGGGCCATTGTGGGCTCCACCCTTCATGAGGTCATATGTTGCTTTAGACTTCAGAGATACAGCAGCAGAAACAGGCCCTTCGGCCCACCGAGTCTGTGCCGACCCGGCGATCAGTCCGTACGCTAGCACTATCCTACACACACTGGGGAAACGTTACTATTTTACCAAAGCCAATTAGCCTGCAAACCTTTATGTCTTTGGGGTGTGGGAGGAAACCGGAGCACCCGGAGAAAGACCCACGCAGTCACGGGGAGAACGTACAAACTCCGCACAGACAGCACCCGTGGTCAGGATGGAACTCGGGTCTCTGGCGCCGTGCGGCAGCAACGTCCCTTGTCACCGGCCCTGATTTGTCAGACACTTTTTGTCTCCAGTTGATCTCCCCGCCGCCCAAAGTTGCTTTCAGTCTGAAGAAGATTTCTGACCTGAAACGTCACCCATCCTTTTTCTCCAGAGATGTTGCCTGACTCGCTGTGTTACTCCAGCACTTTGTGTGTATTAAGAGAGACGGCCAGGAGAGCAATGTAATGAATTACCCAGAAGAGATCGATAGGTTGTGCGTCTGAACTTGTCAACGAGCAAAGAGAAGAGTGTTCAATTGTCATATATACAACTGGACAATGAAATTCTTACTTGCAGCAGCATAACGGTTCAATGATAAAAACATCCCAATATCCCGCACAATAAAACAAAGCCCAAATTCCTAGTAGCTCTATGTTCAAATTCACATACGGAGCTATTGATGAATTTGTGAACTGTGAAATGTTATAAGAAGTGTTTTAAAGAGAGCCTGAGAAAGGTTTAGTTTAGTTTAGAGGTACAGCGTGGAAACAGGCCCTTCGGCCTATCGAGTCTGCGCCCACACATTAACACTATCCTACACCACTATTATTAATGTTTTATGTGTCATTCCTAACTGTCGCTGTATGTCATGTTGACACTTGCGGGCGGAGCACCAAGGCAAATTCCTTGTATGTGAATACTTGACCAATAAACTTATTCATAAACTAGGGACAATTTTTACATTTATGTCAAGCCAATTAACCTACAAACCCGTACGTCTTTGGAGTGTGGGAGGAAACCGAAGATTCCGGAAAAAAAACCCACGCGGGTCACGGGGAGAACGTACAAACTCCGTACAGACAGCACCCGTAGTCGGGATGGAACCCGGGACTCTGGCGCTGCATTCGCTGTAAGGCAGCAACTCTACCGCTGCGCTGCCGTGCAGAACTAACGATCTTAGCAGCTGGCCACAGGGTCTCTGGTGATGGATCGCTTACAATGCAGATATGTCCCGCGCAGTTCAAGATGGTGCCCAAGCCAGGCCACTCTTTGTGCACTGGTCCCAGTAGTGGATCTGCATTCACACATTACAAGCCCTCGAATCATCTAAACCTCTACTCTGTACACTGTGTTGGGCTCGATTGTAATCACCTATTGTCTTTCCGCTGACCGGTTCACCGCACCTCGCTACACGTGACAATAAACCACACTCACTCAGTTTACGAGGGAAGGGGACGTCTATAGAAGTGTTTAACGCAAGGAGAAACATTTTATAATCCAGGTAATGGACAATAGACAATAGACAATAGGTGCAGGAGTAGGCCATTCAGCCCTTCGAGCCAGCACCTCCATTCAATGTGATCATGGCTGATCATCCCCAATCAGTACCCCGTTCCTGCCTTCTCCCCATATCCCCTGACTCCGCTATCTTTAAGAGCCCTATCCAGCTCTCACTTGAAAACATCCAGAGAACCTGCCTCCACTGCCCTCTGAGGCTGAGAATTCCACAGACACAACTCTCTTTGAGAAAAAGTGTTTCCTCATCTCCGTTCCAAATGGCTTACCCCTTATTCTTAAACTGTGGCCCCTGGTTCTGGACTCCCCCAACATCGGGAACATGTTTCCTGCCTCTAGCTTGTCCAAGCCCTTAACAATCTTATATGTTTCAATGAGATCCTTCTAAACTCCAGAGTGTACAAGCCCAGCTGCTCCATTCTCTCAGCATATGACAGTCCCACCATCCTAGGAATGAACCTTGCAATACTTGAATTTGGTGTAATCTGGTTCCATAGATTTATGTTTACCAGGAGAGTGTGCCAAAATAAATCACAAACAATCCTTAAAAGAGACAATTTAAAAAAAAATCAGTCTGAAGAAGGGTCTCGACCCGAAACGTCACCTATTCCTTCCCTCCATAGGTGCTGCCTCACCCGCTGAGTTTCTCCAGCACTTTTGTCTACCTTAAAAGAGACAGATGCAATTTTCATCTCTTTAGTCTGGGTCAGATCTGAAACGTGATCTTCGAAGTGAAAAGCCAGCACGACTCAATCTGCCTCCAATTGTTATCTTCTGGCAAGACAAGTGATGTCCGTCCCTGAATAATATTCACCTTCATCTTTGGGCTGGGAGTCATTCCCTCGTGGCATGAGAGAGAGATCCAATCTCACGGCAGCCCCCAACTTCCATCTGTTCCGATGTGAATACTGAAAATAGCCATGGCAATCTTTCCGTATTTAGATTCCTCCAAAAATGATTATTGTGGTGAGTGTTCGATTGGAGGCTGCAGATTCCGTGCGACACAATGCGAGCCAGCATTGATGTTTTTTTCATTAATTCACAATCTCAGCAGTCCCGTGGAATGAAAAGACGGATTTGATCAACCAACGACAGCCGCCACTCGCTCAATAACAAAGCCTTAATCCAAAATGTGATTTCAGAAGAAATTGCTACTTTGCTTTGCTAAATCACTCAAATAAATAATTTCCCTGACTTAGCAATTTGGATGAATACTTTAGGTTTATATAACTTCATAACTCTTACCCTCACTTCAATTCCATCGTTTCCATGCAACTTTTACTAACTTTTATTCTCTTCCTCTAGATTTTCAACATTAAAAATTAAATTTCACCAAGAGTCTGCTTTGCTCTAGTATATACGTTGTATTTGATTGAGTGTTTGACAGATACAGATTGGGAACAGGCCCTTTGGCCCATCGAGTCCATGCCGACCAATGATCGCTGGTCTGTAACGTCACCTATCCATGTTCCCCACAGATGCTGCCTGACCCACTGAGTTACTCCAGCACTCTGTGAAACGTCACCTATCCATGTTCTCCACAGATGCTGCCTGACCCGCTGAGTTACTCCAGCACTCTGTGAAACGTCACCTATCCATGTTCCCCACAGATGCTGCCTGACCCGCTGAGTTACTCCAGCACTTTTCTTGTAAACCAGCTTCTGCAGTTCTCCGTGCCTAGGCATTAGTTCAATGTTATTCCACTTTCTCATCCACTCTCTACACACGAGGGACAAGTTACAGAGGCTAATTAACCAATTAACCTACAAACCTGCACGTCTTTGGGATGTAGGAGGAAACCGGAGCACTGGTAAGAAACCCACAGGAGAGAGCATGCAAACTGTGCACAGACAGCACCAGAGGTCAGAGTCAGCCCCGGGTCTCTGGCGCTGTGAATCAGCGGGTCTACCCGCTGCGCCTCCGTGCTGATCCATCAATCAGACTGGGCGAGGCAGTCTACAAGGAGCGGGTAAGCTCCAACATTAATCTTCATTAATCTTCCAGACTGATGTTGTCTACACTGGCAGTAGAAAACTTGTACGAGGTAAACAGTAGGCATGATGTTCTGCCTAATTAAAGCTGCTTCCTGTCACTGGAGAATACTTCACTTAATGCTGAATACTGTGCTGCAGATGGGAATGAACTCTGTACAGTTTGCACGTTAGTTTAACCGAGTAACATGTTTGGCTGGCACATTGGGCGCAGCGGGTAGAGCTGCTGCCTCACAGCGCCACAGTCCCAGGTTCGATCCTGACCTCGGGTGCTGTTGGTGTGGAGTTTGCACGTTCCCCCTGTGACCGCGTGGGTTTTCCTCGTGTGCTCCGGTTTCCTCCCACATCTCGGGTTTGTAGTTTTATCGGCCCTCTGTTAACGACCTGTTTTCAAATAATTCGACACTGTATTAGCAAGTCTCAGGTAGGCACGAAATGCTGGAGTAACTCAGCGGGGCAGGCAGCATCTCTGGAGAGAAGGAACGGGTGACGTTTCCGGTCCAGACCCTTCCTCAGACAAGTCTCGATAGACATAACATTTATTTTTTCACCTGCAAATCAGTTCCACATATCCCCTATCCTCAAAAACACTTCAAATATTGAGTCATGATTCAGTCTGATTAATTATGCACACCCTGTCATGCGGTCATTGTTAAAATTAAGTATCTTGCTATGGCTGTATAGAAATTGGGCGGCCTGGTGGCGCAGCGGGTAGAGCTGCTGCCTCTCAGCACCAGAGACCCGAGTTTGATCCTGACTACGGGTGCTGTCTGTACGGAGTTTGTACCAAAGATTGTAGATTTGTACGTTCTCCCAGTGACTGCGTGGGTTTTCTCCGGGTGCTCCGGTTTCCTCCCACTATTTCAGTCTAGTTTATTGTCACGTGTACCGAGGTACAGTGAGAAGCTTTTGTTGCGTGCTAACCAGCCAGCAGAAGGACAATACGTGATTACAATCGATCCATTTACAGTGTACAGATACATGGTAAGGGAATGTAGACAAAAGTTGCGGGTGCAACAGCATCTATGGAGCGAAGGAAATAGGCGACGTTTCGGGCCGAAACCCTTCCCCAGACTCCTGATAAGGGAATAACGTTTGGTGCAAGGTAAAGCCAGCAAAGTCCGATCAAGGATAGTCCGAGGGACATCTAAGTGGTAGATAGTCCTTCAGCGCTGCTCTCTGGTTGTGGTAGGATGGTTCAGTTGCCTGATAACAGCTGGGAAAAATCTATCTGTGAATCTGGAGGCGTGCTTTTCACACTTCTGTACCTCTTGCCCGATGGGGGAGGGGAGAAGAGGGAGCGACTGAGGTGCCACTCGTCAGAATCCAAAGGCGTGCAGGTTTGTAGGTTAATTTGGCTTTGATAAAGAAATGTAATTGACCCGAGTGTGTGTCGGATAGTGGCAGCATACGGGCGATGGCTGGTCGGCGCTGGAAGGACCCGTGTCCGCGCTGTATCTCTAAACTAAACTAAACTAAACTAATTTATTTTTTATGATCCGATCAAGTCTGTTCGATCCAACCAGGAATGGAAGGTAATTAGATTTTTTAATTACTGATGAATCTTCAAAATAAGTCAGTCACACTCGGAAGGTTTTCTGTGGGTCATGTCTTTTTTGCCAGAGCTCCCAGTGGGCTCAATAATGTGGATTAATCCCTCCCGGGGCAACAGGGGTGAACAATTGCATTCTGCGTTACTGTAAACACATTTCATGGCTGAGTGGCAAAAAGGTATTTTCAGTTAAACCAATACAGCCCCAGCCAAAGCCATGGTTTCTGAACATATGCAGAGTTTATGAAAGTAAACGCTACAGATTAAATTGAGGCAGCAATTCTCCACATGAAATAACCAACCACTTGGTCAATACTTAACGGCCAACAAAACTACTGCACATCTGCTTTTTATTGTTAAGTTTATGTAGCAACAGGTGACTTGGTTCTGATCAGAGCACCACGCATACCGTAACTACAAGGAACAGCAGATGCTGGTTTACAAAATAAGACACAGAGTGCTGGAGGAACTCAGCGGGTCAGGCAGCGTCTCTGGAGAACATGGATATGCAATGTATAGAAGGGTCCCAACCTGAAACGTCACCTATCCATGTTCCCCACAGATGCTGCCTGACCCGCTGAGTTACTCCAGCACTCTGTGAAACGTCACCTATCCATGTTCCCCACAGATGCTGCCTGACCCGCTGAGTTACTCCAGCACTCTGTGAAACGTCACCTATCCATGTTCTCCACAGATGCTGCCTGACCCGCTGAGTTACTCCAGCACTCTGTGAAACGTCACCTATCCATGTTCCCCACAGATGCTGCCTGACCCACTGAGTTACTCCAGCACTCTGTGAAACGTCACCTATCCATGTTCTCCACAGATGCTGCCTGACCCACTGAGTTACTCCAGCACTCTGTGAAACGTCACCTCTCCATGTTCTCCACAGATGCTGCCTGACCCGCTGAGTTACTCCAGCACTGTGTGAAACGTCACCTATCCATGTTCCCCACAGATGCTGCCTGACCCGCTGAGTTACTCCAGCACTCTGTGAAACGTCACCTATCCATGTTCTCCACAGATGCTGCCTGACCCGCTGAGTTACTCCAGCACTGTGTGAAACGTCACCTATCCATGTTCCCCACAGATGCTGCCTGACCCGCTGAGTTACTCCAGCACTCTGTGAAACGTCACCTATCCATGTTCTCCACAGATGCTGCCTGACCCGCTGAGTTACTCCAGCACTCTGTGAAACGTCACCTATCCATGTTCTCCGCAGATGCTGCCTGACCCGCTGAGTTACTCCAGCACTCTGTGAAACGTCACCTATCCATGTTCTCCACAGATGCTGCCTGACCCGCTGAGTTACTCCAGCACTGTGTTACGTACTATAAGGAAGGAGGCTCCTTTATAAGTGGCAGTGGATCAATGTGAGCTAGACTGGGGACATGTGTCTGACAGGGTGAATGGCACCAGCATTGTCTCTCCGAAGCTTTAGACTTTAGACTTGAGACATACAGCATGGAACTGGCCCTTCAGCCCACCGAGTCTGTGCTGACCAGCGATCACACTAACACTATCCTGCACACCAGAGACTACTTTACAACTTACAAACCGTTTAACCAATTAACCTACAAACTTGTACGTCTTTGGAGTGTGGGAGGAAACCGGAGCTCCTGGAGAAAAACCCACGCAGTCACAGGGAGAACGTACAAACTCCGTACAGACAGCACCCGTGGTCAGGATCGAACCCGGGTCCCTGGCTCTGTGAGGCAGCGACTCTACCCCTGCGCCACCGTGCTGGCCTACGTCATGGCTGGGGAACAGACTGGTCACAGGCAGGAACGGGGCACTGATTGGGGATGATCAGCCATGATCACATGGAATGGCGGTGCTGGCTCGAAGGGCTGAATGGCCTACGCCTGCACCTATTGTTTGTTGTCTGTTGATCAGACTGCACTTCCAGAATCTAAGTACAGTTTCTGATAATCTTATATGTTTCAATAAGATCTTTCAATAAGATCCCCTCTCATCCTTCTAAATTCCAGAGTATACAAGCCCTGCCCCTCCATTCTATCAACATATGACCATCCCGCATCCCGGGAATTAACCTGGTGAACCTATTCTCAATAACAAGAATGTCCCAGATTATTTAAGACTGGAGGGACCATGGTCAAAATCGGAAATTGAGTATGAAGTTATTTCCAGTGATAATGGGCTTAAGATAAAAAACAGAGTGTATAGCAGTGGTTTCCAGCATACAATAGGTGAAGGAGTCCAGAGATATACATACTCATATATCACGGAGACAGGTTGGACACATATTTAATACCTCAAGAGAATAATTTTCAATTTGAAAGGAAAAGCATTAGTCAATGCACAAGAGATTTGGAAATAAAAACCTGACAAGTCTTGTGAGTGCAGATAGAACCTCATTTGCAAGATTGCTGTCATAAAAGCAACGATTTAAAAAAATAAAATTTAAACAGGAAGAATAAGGCTGAAAGATAATTCAGACAAGAGATAATGTTAAATGGAAATTGACCTCAAGATGCATGCCAGAACTATTAATTTTTAAGCTAAACATCCCCAGCTCAATGTAACATTTCACTGCAGTCGTCTAGAGACTTGTTTGAGAATTGTACAAGTCCCTTTCAGAAAAGGACACGGAGTGCTGGAGAAACTCAATGGGTCAAGCAACATCTCTGGAGAACGTGGATAGGTGATGTTTCGAGTCTGGACCTTTTTTCAGACTGATTCCATAAACTAGTTTACAAAAGAATCAGTCTAAAGAAGTGTCCCGACCGGAAAACATCACCTTCTCCACAGATGCTGCCTGACTCCAGCACACTGTGAAACGTCACCTATCCACGTTCCCCATAGATGCTGCCTGACCCGCTGAGTTACTCCAGCACTGTGAAACGTCACCTATCCATGTTCCCCACAGATGCTGCCTGACCCGCTGAGTTACTCCAGCACTCTGTGTTTTTTCTTGTAAACCAACATCTGCAGTTCCATGTGTCTACATCCAAAGTAGGGTTGTGCCCGTTCCCAAATTTAGAAGGTTGACAAATATCATGAAACACAAGAGTATAAATGATAACCCAAATTCAAATGATTTCTAATTTCTCCTCATCTTAATCCTACATTTCATACCCTGTAACCGGGGACTGTAATCCCTTTATTTGAGACATCTCACTCAGGAGAAACATATCCCACATCGTACCCTTATCTCCCAGTCAGAATTTGTCAGGTTCAATTTGATCCCTACAGCGCCAGAGACCCGGGTTCGATCCTGACCTCGGGTGCTGTCTGTGTGGAGTTTGCACCTTCTCCCCTTGACCGTGTGGCTTTCCTCCGGGTGCTCCGGTTTCTTCCCACATCCCCAAGACGTGTCCATGTAGGTTAATCAGCCCCTGTAAAATTGCCCCCTAGTGTGTAGGGAGTGGATGAGAAAGTGGGATAACATAGGACCAGTGTGAACGGGTGGTCGATGGTCGGCCTGGACTCGATGGGCCAAAGGAGGACTTGTTCCAGTGCTGGACCTCGATAAATGATTTACAATCCCAGGCACATCAATCCTTAATTAAGCTGCACAATGAGGTTATTGACCTTTAAGATGCTGTTACAGGAACAGCTCAATAGTGTCAACACTGACACCCGCCAGGGACTCCACCGAGAAACATCAATTGTAATTCATCAGCTTGTTGATTAATTAGAATTTACAACATTCCTTCTGAGTGATTAACTAGTCTGCACCAATCATTAATTATACTATTATGACATCCGGGCAGCTGCGACTGGAGGAATGAAAAAGCATAAAATGGAAGATGGACACAAAAAGCTGGAGTAACTCAGCGGGTCA
This sequence comes from Okamejei kenojei, assembly GCA_035221665.1. NCBI lineage: Eukaryota > Metazoa > Chordata > Chondrichthyes > Rajiformes > Rajidae > Okamejei > Okamejei kenojei. The sequence continues at coordinate 47,877,069 of CM069149.1, read as the reverse complement.
GACAGCATCTCTGGAGAAAAGGAATCGGTGATGACGTTTCCAGTCGCTTCTTCAGAACTAAAATGGATGCAGGGCAGAAAGAAAGAAAGAAAGAAAGAGAGAGAGAGAGAGAGAGAGAGAGAGAGAGAGCGAGAAAGAGCAAGAGAGAGAGCGAGAAAGAAAGAAAAAAAAGAAAGAAAGAAAGAAAGGAAGGAAGAAAGAGAGAAAGCGAGAGAGCGAGAGAGCGAGAGAGAGAGAGAGAGAGAGAAAGGGCAAGAGAGAGAGCGAGAAAGAAAGAAAGAAAGAAAGAAAAAAAAGAAAGAAAGAAAGGAAGGAAGAAAGAGAGAAAGTGAGAGAGCGAGATAGAGAGCGAGATAGAGAGAGAGAGAGAGAGAGAGAGAGAGAGAGAGAGAGAGAGAGAGAGAGAGAGAGAGAGAGAGAGAGAGAGAGAGAGAGAGAGAGAGAGAGAGAGAGAGAGAGAGAGAGAGAGAGAGAGAGAGAGAGAGGGGGGGGTAGCGCAGCGTAGGTTCACGAGATTGATCCCTGGGATGACGGGACTGTCATATGAGGAAAGATTGAAAAGACTAGGCTTGTATTCACTGGAGTTTAGAAGGATGAGGGGGGATCTTATAGAAACATATAACATTATAAAAGGACTGGACAAGCTAAATGCAGGAAAAATGTTCCCAATGTTGGGCGAGTCCAGAACCGGGGGCCACAGTCTTAGAATAAAGGGGAGGTCATTTAAGACTGAGGTGAGAAAAAACGTTTTCACCCAGAGAGTTGTGAATTTGTGGAATTCCCTGCCACAGAGGGCAGTGGAGGCCAAATCACTGGATGGATTTAAGAGAGAGTTAGATAGAGCTCTAGGGGCTAGTGGAGACAAGGGATATGGGGAGAAGGCAGGCACGGGTTATTGATAGGGGACGATCAGCCATGATCACAATGAATGGCGGTGCTGGTTCAAAGGGCCGAATGGCCTCCTCCAGCACCTATTTTCTATGTTTCTATGTTTCTATGAGGGGAGAGAGAGAGAGAGATTTATCTAAGACTTACATGTCACAGTTATATGAGATTCCTGTGGACATTCCACTCAGGTTCAAAACGTTACAATTCCCACTCAATCCTGCAGCAAGACGAGTCCTGCAAGAAATTGCAGAGGTTTGTGGATGCAGCTCAGACCATCAAGTCAAGAGTCAAGAGAGTTTATTGCCATGTGCCCCAGATAGGACAATGACATTCCTGCTCACTGCAGCACGACAGAACATTGTAGGCCATCACACACAAACCGACCTCCCTTCCACTGACTCCGTCCACACCTCACGCTGCCTCGGCAAGGCCAGCAGCATCATCACGGGCCAGTCTCACCCCGGCCACTCCCTCTTCTCCCCTCTCCCATCAGGCAAGAGGCACAGAAGTGTGAAAACGCACTTCACCAGATCCAGAGACAGTTTCTTCCCAACTGTTATCAGGCAACTGAACCGTCCTGTCACCAACCAGAGAGCGGTCCTGAGCTACTATCTACCTCGTTGGAGACCCGCCAACTATCTTTAGTCAGACTTTACTGGGCTTTATCTTGCACTACACGTTATTCCCTTTATGAATGAATGAACAAATGAATGTTTATTGGCCAAGTATTCACATACAAGGAATTTGCCTTGGTGCTCCGCCCACAAGTGACAACATGACATACAGTGACAGTTAGGAATGACACATAAAACACTAAACACAATAATAAAACATTATTGATTAAACATGTGCACCAAACAAAATACCAGAGCAAAAGGAAGCTACAGACTTTTGGTTATTGAGGTGAGCTACTACTCGTGGAAAAAAAGCTGTTTTTATGTCTGTCTGTGGCAACTTTGACAGTCCGGAGTTGCCTTCCAGAGGGAAGTGATTCAAAGAGTTTGTGGCCAGGGTGAGAGGGGTCAGAGATGATCTTACCCGCTCGCTTCCTGGCCCTTGCAGTGTACAGTTCATCAATGGAGGGAAGGTTGCAGCCAATAACCTTCTCAGCTGATCGGACGGTTCGCTGCAGCCTCCGGGTGTCGTGCTTGGTGGCTGAGCCAAACCAGACCATGATGGAGAAGGTGAGGACAGACTCTGCGATGGCCGTGTAGAAGTGGACCATCAGTATCTGTACACTGTGGGCGACTCGATTGTAATCACGTACTGTCTTTTAGCTGACTGGATAGCTCGCAACAAAAAAGCTTTTGATTGAACCTCGATACACGTGACAATAATAAACTAAACTAAACCAAGAAGGAAATAGGCAACGTTTTTCAGGCCGAAACCCTTCTGGGTTTCGGCCCGAAAAACGTTGCCTATTTCCTTCGCTCCATAGATGCTGCTGCACCCGCTGAGTTCCTCCAGCATTTTTGTCTACCTTTGATTTTCCAGCATCTGCAGTTCATAGAAAGATAGAAACATAGAAAATAGGTGCAGGAGGAGGCCATTCGGCCCTTCGAGCCAGCACCGCCATTCATTGTGATCATGGCTGATCGTCCGCTATCAATAACCTGTGCCTGCCTTCTCTCCATATCCCCCGACTCCACGAGCCCCTTCTTAAACAAACCCAAACCAAACTTAAGTTCCTTCTTAAACCAAACCAAGTGTTTGTTCCAACAGCCATGCTCCGGTTTCCTCCCACATCCCAAAGACGGGCGGGTTTGTAGGTTAATCGGCCCTCAGTAAATTACCCCCTAGTGTGTAGGGAGTGGATGAGAAAGTGGAATGACATAGAACTAGTGTGAACGGGTGATCGATGGTCAGTCCGGATCGGTGGGCCGAAGGGCCTATTTCCATGCTGTACCTCACACTCAAATAATGCACCTTATTTAAGCCAGAGCTTCAGTCTAAATGCAGGATTCACCTGTAGCAATAAAACAGGCATTGCAAGTTAACTGACAGTGTGAGATATTGTTTAAATTCCTTTTTTATTTAAAATAAATTTGCCTATTTTTACCTTTTGAAAAAAAATTCCAGACTTAAAAGTATTAAAATATATCGTGTTAATAAGTATTAAAATATTTATCTCTGAACTAAACTCAACTAATATTACTGTTTGACGTCACATGGGGAAAGTGTCAAAGACTAATTCTACCTTCTCAGCCTGAGAGTTGGGGAACTGTTTATTAGGATAGGAATTAAGTAAAAGAATTAATTGCAGACAAGGTTGACAGAGGTTAATTCCATGATGGACACTCTCTGGAATAATCTTTCCCAGTTTTATTATTTGGGCAGGGGTGGAACCTCTAAGGAGCGGAGTAATCAGCCCTTTGCAAAGATAAGAAATAAAACAGCCTCTGTAACCAGACGATAGCAATATGTGAAGTGTGTGAGTTCAGCTGTTTGATAACCAAGTCTTGCAGTCTCATAGAACATTGCACTCTTCATTGCCTCCATCACTATCTGTAACGAGGATGGCACGGTGTTGCAGTGCGAGAGTTGCTGCCTTACAGAGTTTGCAGCGCCAGACACCCGGCTTCTGACGACGGGTGCTGTCTGTACGGAGTTTGTTCCTTCTCCCCGTGACCAGTGTGGGATTTCCCCAAGATCTTCGGCGACCTCCCACATTCCAATGACCTACTAGTGTGTAGGTTAATTGGCTTGGTATAAGCGTAAGAAAAAATAGTCGCTAAGGTGTGTAGCAGAGTGCTAATGTGTGGGGATCGCTGGTCGGTGTAGACTCGGTGGGCCGAAGGGCCTGTTTCCATGATGTATCATAAACTAAACTTAGTACTTATCAGCTTTAATTTCCGTTTAGCTTAGAGGTACAGTGTGGAAACAGACCATTCGGCCCACAGAGACCGCGCCAACCAGCGACCATCCGTTCACTAGGGATTAATTGTTTTAATTTCACTAGGCACCAATTAATCTACAAACCCACATGTCGTTGGAGAGTGGGAGCAGCCGGAGTAAACCCACACGGTCACCGGGACAATGTACACCATCCTACACACACACTATGGACAAGTTATAACTGTTACCGAAGCCAATTAGTCTACAAATATGCACGTCTTTGGAGCGTGGGGGGAAACCAGAGCGCCCGGAGTAAACCCACACGGTCACGGGGAGAACGTACAAACTCCGTACAGACAGCACCTGTAATCAGGATGGAGCCCGGGTCTCTGGCGCTGTGAGGCAGCAACTCTACCGTTTTTTTTGCAGTGAATTTCAGGCTTCTTTGCATTGATAACATATGGACGTCTATTGCATCGAGTTCTGTTTATGTAACAGTGTATACAACAACATTTTATTGGTGAAACACATGCGATAATGATGACTCTGTACATTGCTGACAGCCATTGATTAGTATTGAACAGTATAGCTCAGGAACAGGCCCTTTGGCCCATGATGTCCATGCTGAACATGATGCCAAGTTAAATGAGTCTCCACTCGCAGAGCCATATAGTCACACAGCACGGAAACAGGCCCTTCGGCCCACAATGTCCATGCCAACAAAGATGCCCCATATCAGCTACATTTGGCCCATTTCCCACTAAACCGTTCCTAAGCATGCACCTGTCCACTGCCTCGTATGTTACCCGACCCGCTGAGTTACTCCAGCACTCTGCGTGTTCTACGCAAGATTCCTTGTGTCTCCATAAACTCATTTTATTTGCCTGCACGTGATCCATATCCCTCAATTCCCTGCATATCCACGTGCCTGTCTAATAGCCTGTTAAACGCCACTATCGTATCTGCCTCCACCGGCACCCCTGGCACCTCCCCGCACATCTCCTTTAAACTTTGCCCCTCTCACCCTAATGCCCCTGTCCCACTTAGGAAACTTGAACGGAAACCTCTGGAGACTTTGCGCCCCACTCAAGATTTCCGTGCGGTTCCTGGAGGTTCCCGGAGGTTTTTGTCAGTCTCCCTAATGGTCGAAAGTGGTTTCCGTTTTAAAAATCGGTAATTTTTTAGTCGAAGCCGGTTGCGATGCTAGTTGAAGGTGGTTGCCGGAGGACAAAAACCTCCGGGAACCGCACGGAAACCTTGGGTGGGGCGCAAAGTCTCCAGAGGTTTCTGTTCAGGTTTCCTAAGTGGGACAGGGACATAAGGCTATGCCCTCTAGTCTTTGATAAAGGGTCTGACTGTCTACTGTTTCTAAGCCTCTAATAATGTTTTATACCTCGATCAGGTCTCCCCTCAACCTCCGACATTCCAGGTGAAACAACCCAAGTACAATTCCATCGCTCACCTGTATTTGTCTCTCCTTAATTAACCCTGTCACGTCCAACTTTACTTGAATCTTGAAGCAGCCTAACACTGCATGCTTCGTTTTGTAATGAAATAAAACTGAAATACTCCCAAGTGTTAAAATAACTCCCTGCCCACCATTTACCGTGACAAGGAATACGTTCTAAACAACAGTGACTGCTTTAGCACTCAGCATTTTACATGGATCTGTTTATGTGTCTGAAGTTAGGAGTCTGAAGAAGGGTCTCGACCCGAAATGTCACCGATCCTTCTCTCCGGAGAAGCTGCCTGTCCCGCTGAGCTACTCCAGCATTTTGCGTCTCCCTTCTGCTTTTTTTCACTGTCAGTTTCTATTAACTTTTCCGAATTTTCTCTAAATAATTCCTGGATTTTTTCAATTCAACCTGTTCATCGCCTTTTGTAATTTCCTTTGATTATTCCTGCTGCCTGTCCCTATAGTGTAGACGCAAGGAACTGCAGATGCTGGTTTACCAAACAAAAAGACACAACGTGCTGGAGTAACTCAGCAGGTCAGGCAGGTGACTTTTCGGGGCCGGATCCTTCTGTTTAGATAAACCAACATCTGCAGTTCATTGTTAGGGTCCTGGCCCAAAACAGAAGGGTCTCGACCCGAAACATCGTTAATCCATGTTCTCGATTAATTAATCAATTAACTGGAGTATAAGAACAGACAAAAAAGACACAGAGATGCTGCCTGGCCCGCTGAGTTACTCCAGCACTCTGTGTCTTTTTTGCCTGTTCTTATACTCCAGTTAATTTTGTATCCAGAGCTGAAACCTAAATGGAGAATTCTTCAGACTGACACATCTGTTTCTTTATTCGATCCCAATCGCTTGTGTTCATTAAAACTTCCTTTGTACAACTTTTCCTTCAATAGGGAGAGGTTGGGCAGACTTGGATTGTTTTCTCGGGAGCGCCAGAGGCTGAGAGATGTAAATAAAATTATGGGAGGCACAGATGGGGTAGACAGTCATAACCTTTTTTCCAGGTTGCATATGTCAGGGAGGAGAGGGCACAGCTGCAAGGTGAGAGGGGCAAAGTTTAAAGGAGATGTGTGGGGCAGGATTTTTACACAGAGGGGGGTGGGTGCCTGCAACGTGCTGCCAGGGGTGGTGCTGATGGAGGCACAAGTCAAGTTGTTCCTGACATTTTTAAAGTTTAGTTTAGTTTAGAGATACAACGCGGAAACAGGCCCTTCGGCCCACCGGGTCCGCGCCGACCAGCGATCCCCGCACACTAACACTATCCTACACGCACTAGGGACAATTTACATTCATACCAAGCCAATTAACCTACAAACCTGCACGTCTTTGAAGTGTGGGAGGAAACCGAAAATCTCGGAGAAAACCCACGCAGGTCACGGGGAGAACGTGCAAACTCCGTACAGACAGCGCCCGTAGTCGGGATCGAACCCGGGTCTCCGGCGCTGCAGTTGCTGTAAGGCAGCAACTCTGCGCCACCGTGCCCCCCTTAACCTGCCAGTGACCTGCTAGTGTTTAAATCCTCCCATCACACTGTCAGCATCAAGGTCTTCTTAAAGAGAGTTATTTCCTAATCTTCTTTATTTTGTAATCTTTTTGTCACATCTTGTCTTTGACTACTATCTAAATGGTGTCAAGTTGGGAAAAGGGAAGTACAATGGGATCTGGGGGTCCTTGTTCATCAGTCAATGAAAGTAGGCATGCAGGTACAGCAGGCAGTGAAGAAAGCCAATGGCATGATGGCCTTTATAACAAGAGGAGTTGAGTATAGGAGCAAAGAGATCCTTCCACAGTTGTACAGAGCCCTAGTGAGACCACACCTGGAGTATTGTGTGCAGTTTTGGTCCCCTAATTTGAGGAAGGACATTCTTGCTATTGAGGGAGTGCAGCGTAGGTTTACAAAGTTAATTCCTGGGATGGCGGGACTGTCATATGCTGAGAGAATGGAGGTGCTGGGCTTGTATACTCTGGCATTTAGAAGGATGAGAGGGTATCTTATTGAAACATATAAGCTTATTAAGGGTTTGGACACGCTAGAGGCAGGAAACATGTTCCCAATGTTGGAGGAGTCCAGAACCAGGGGCCATGGTTTCGGCCCGAAACGTTGCCTATCTCCTTCGCTCCCTAGATGCTGCTGCACCCGCTGAGTTTCTCCAGCTTTTTGTGTACCCGCCATAGTTTAAGAATAAGGGGTAAGCCATTTAGAACAGAGACGAGGAAACACTTTTTCTCACAGAGAGTTGTGAGTCTGTGGAATTCTCTGCCTCAGAGGGTGGTGGAGGCAGTTTTTATGGATACTTTCAAGAGAGAGCTAGATAGGGCTTTTGAAGATAGTGGAGTCAGGGGATACGGGGAGAAGGCAGGAACGGGGTACTGATTGGGGATGATCAGCCATGAACACATTGAATGGCGGTGCTGGCTCGAATGGCCGAATGCCCTACTCCTGCACCTATTGTCTATTGTCTATTGACATTTCCACTGTGGGTAAAAGGTTCAGACTGGCCACCCCATCTATGCCCAGGACTTGGGTGTATAGTGTGTGACTGCTCAAGACTCTCAAGATCTGCCGTTCCAGAGAAAACAATCCAAGTATATCCAACCTTTCCCTATAGCTGATGCCCGCTAATCCAGGCAGCATTCTGGCCAACGTCATCTGCACCCTCTCCTCCACATCCATCCTGTGATGAGCCGACCAGGACTGCACTCGATACTCCGAATGCAGTCAAACCAAAGTCCTCAAAGGCTCGACCAGTGGGAAATGGAATTAGCATTGAGGGCCCGTTTTATTCAAGAGATGAATTGTTTAAGAAGGAACTGCAGATGCTGGAAAATCGAAGGTAGGCAAAAGTGCTGGAGAAACTCAGCGGGTGCAGCATCATCTATGGAACGAAGGAAATAGGCAACTTTTCGGGCTGAAACCCCAAAGGAAATAGGCAACGTTTCAGGCCAAAACCTGAAGGAAATAGGTAACGTTTCAGGCCGAAACCCTTCCAGGTTTCGGCGTAAACGTTGCCTATTTCCTTCGCTCCATAGATGCTGCTGCACCTGCTGAGTTTCTCCAGCACTTTTGTCTAGCCACTTATTCAAGAGATCATCTTGTCTGTGGTGTCAGAGAAAGCATCTAAAATAAATTGAGGAGCAGAACATGAAATTGGGGAGCAGAGCAGAAGGCTTTCGACAAGGTCCCACACAAGAGATTGGTATACAAACTTAAAGCACACGGTATTGGTGGTTCAGTGTTGATGTGGATAGAGAACTGGCTGGCAGACAGGAAGCAAAGAGTAGGAGTAAACGGGTCCTTTTCAGGATGGCAGACAGTGACTAGTGGGGTGCCGCAAGGCTCAATGCTGGGACCCCAGCTATTTACAATATACATTAATGATTTGGACGAGGGAATTGAATACAACATCTCGAAGTTTGCGGATGACACAAAGCTGGGAGGCAGTGTTAGCTGTGAGGAGGATGCTAGGAGGCTGCAGGATGACTTGGATAGACTGGGTGAGTGGACAAATGCATGGCAGATGCAGTATAATGTGGATAAATGTGAGGTTATCCACTTTGGTGGCAAAAACAGGAAGGTAGACTATTATTTGAATGGTGACCGATTAGAAAAAGGGGAGATGCAGCGTGACCTGGGTGTCATGGTACACCAGTCATTGAAAGTAGGCATGCAGGTGCAGCAGGCTGTGAAGAGAGCGAATGGTATGTTGGCATTCATAGCAAAAAGATTTGAGTACAAGGGCAGGGAGGTTCCACTGCAGTTGTATAGGGTCTTGGTGAGACCACACCTGGAGTATTGCGTGCAGTTTTTGTCTCCTAATCTGAGGAAAGACATTCTTGCCATAGAGGGAGTACAGAGAAGGTTCACCAGACTGATTCCTGCAGAATCCTTAAGGGGTTGGACAGGCTAGATGCAGGAAGATTGTTCCCGATGTTGGGGAAGTCCAGGACAAGGGGTCACAGTTTAAGGATAAGTGGGAAGTCTTTTAGGACCGGGATGAGAAAATCGTTGTTCACACAGAGAGTGGTGAATCTGTGGAATTCACTGCCACAGAAGGTAGTTGAGGGCAGTTTGTTGGCCATATTTAAGAGTTGGATGTGGCCCTTGTGGCTGAAGGGATCAGGGGGTATGGAGAGAAGGCAGGTACAGGATACTGAGTTGGATGATCAGCCATGATCATATTGAATGGCGGTGCAGGCTCGAAGGGCCGAATGGCCTGCTCCTGCACCTAATTTCTATGTTTCTATGTTTCTAACATGAAGATAGACACAACATACTGGTGTAAAAGCCCTGTCCCACGGTACAAGTTCATTCCAAGTTCTCTCCCGAGTTAAAAAAAAAATCAAACTCGTGGTAAGCACGGAGAATGAACGTAGTGGGTACGTCAGAGCTCGGGAACGTCTCTTAGCGGCTCGTACCGTACCGCTAACGGCAGGTAAGCACGGGAAGACTCGTGAAGATTTTTCAACATGTTGAAAAATGTCCACGAGAGCCCTGAGTACTGACGAGTGGCCATTACCGTAAATCTCCGAGTTCGAATCAGGGCAAACTTGGGAGAACTCTTGGAATGAACTCGTACCGTGGGACAGGACTTTAACTCAGCGGGAGAGAAGGAATGGGTGACGTTTTGGGTCGAGACCTTTCTTCAGACTCCACCCGATGACTCCACTCATCTCCCTGCTACATTCAGGTGGAAGGTACAGGAGCCTAAAGACTGCAACGTCCAGGTTCAGGAATAGCTACTTCCCCACAGCCATCAGGCTATTAAACCTGGCTCAGACAAAACTCTGAACATTAATAACCCATTATCTGTTATTTGCACTTTATCAGTTTATTTATTCATGTGTGTATATATTTATATAATGGTATATGACTTGACTGTAAGGAAAATCCATTTTGTTGTCTCTAAAATGAGATAATGACAATAAATTGAATGCAATACAATACAACAATATGGACACGCTGTTCTGTTTTGTAGCCAATGCCTACTATGTTCTGGTGTGCTGAAGCAAAGCAAGAGTTTCATTGTCCTGTCAGGGACTCACAACAATAAACTCTCTTGAACACTTGAACATTTGAAACGCCACCCAGTCCATCTCTCCAGAGACGCTGCCTGTCCCGCTGAGTTACTCCAGCGTGTTGCGTCTGCCTTCGGTGTGAACCAGCATCTTGCTGCACAGAAGATGAAGGGTTGTTTACAGTGGCGGGGGACATGGAGTAAACATCTAAATATACTCTTGGCGATAATGGGGGAGAGAGGCAAATGCGCTGTGTGTGTTCAGCATTGATAAACACAGAGTGTGTGATGTCGGGAACTGAAGTGTCAATAGATTTACTGGAGTGAAACAGCAATCGGGATGCTAATTGTACAGGAGAGGGGTTCATTATTTGCTGATGATGACAGCGGCCTCATGCTGCTAAGGCATTGAAGAGCTGATTTGAAACGCTGAAGCAAGACTCGGTGCCAGCTCCCTCCAGCATCCTCGCATATCCGAACATGTCTGTGGAATTCTCTGCCTCAGAGGGCGGTGGAGGCCGGTTCTCTGGATGCTTTCGAGAGAGAGCTAGACAGGGCTCTTAAAGATAGCGGAGTCAGTGGAGAAGGCAGGAACGGGGTGCTGATTGGGGATGATCAGCCATGATCGCATTGAATGGCATTGAATGGCTCGAAGGGCCGAATGGCCTACTCCTGCACCTATTGTCTATTGTCTATTGGAAGCTTTCTCAGGAATTAATGCGATTTAATTCCCAGCAAAGTCAGACAGCCAGCAGGAGAAACAGTGAACAAAGCAGGACACAGGATCAAGGTTTAAGGTGAAGGGGAATCTGAGGGACAACCTTTTCACACTTGAGGGTGGTGGGTGTATGGAACAAGCTGCCAGGGGAAGTAGTTGAGGCTGGGACTCTCCCAACTTTCAAGAAACAGTTAGACAGGTACTTGCCCACACCGGCCAAACGTTTGCGGGCAGGTGGGACTAGTGTAGCTGGGACATGTTGGCCGGTGTGGGCAAGTTGGGTCCAAGGGCCTGTTTCCACACTGTATCATTGTAACAGTTAGGTGCATGGAGACGCCAGGTTTGGAGGGATATGGACCATACGCAACCCTACCACTGCGCCACCATGCTGCCCACCATTGTACAGTGAAGAGTGCTGGAGTAACTCAGCGGGTCGGGCCGTATCTCGGGAAGACATGGGTTTGTACTGATTCAGGTCGGGTTTGAGTCTTCTTCAGACTCAAAGTTGTAGAACAGGAGAGCAGTAGGAATCACAGAGGGGGTGGGCGGGGGGGGGGGGGGGGGATGAGAGAGGGTCTCCCAGAATCCCCACCAGAGAGAGGAGGAGAACTATTTCACAATAGGCACACCTTGAGGAGATTTCACAGGGGAGCGGTAATATGGCACAAGGAACTGCAGATGCCGGACCACAAAAAAAAAGGACACAGAGTGCTGGAGTAACCCTGCGGGTCTGGCAGCATCCCGGGAGAGAAGGGATGGATGAAATTTCTGGTCAAGGCCTTTCTTCAGACACCAAAACTGATGTTGACCGAATGTGACTCTTTCTCAGATCCTTCTCTCCTTCCGCTAGCCAGCCTCACAGTCTCCCCTTCACATCTGTCGCTGACTGCGAGCCTGTTGGATCAGACTGTTGTTCCTGCTGGAAATGGGGGTTAAACCTTGGATGCATCTGCTATGTTTTGCATCACCTCCTCAGGCAATCTGGATTTCCAGTGTTCACACAGAATTTGAGCACACGGATTTAGGAGAACCAAAGAATTGAAAACATTCTTTCAATTATCAGAAGAAGAGTCCCGACCTGAAATAATGCCTCTCCATGTTCTCCAGAGATGCTGCCTGACCCGCTGAGTTACTCCAGCACTCTGTGAAACGTCACCTATCCACGTTCTCCACAGACGGGCAGCATCTCTGGAGAAAAGGAATAGGTGACGTTTCGGGTCGAGACCCTTACGGGTCTCGACCCGAAACGTCACCTATCCCTTTTCTCCAGAGATGTTATGTGACCCGCTGAGTTACTCCAGCACTCCGTGAAACGTCACCTATCCATGTTCTCCACAGATGCTGCCTGACCCGCTGAGTTACTCCAGCACTCTGTGCCTTTAATTGAAAGTTATCCCCTCATTTCAAATGCACAAACGGTGAATACGATGCTGGATCAATAAAATTAAACCACGTTTATCATGTCAGCATCAACATCTTCATCCAGTCAGACACAAGTAATTAACCATTAATTCATAATTAACTGTAAAGATTTCTGTAAATCCTGATTAAAACTGAATCCCCCGGCTTTGATCTTCAGGTTTATAGTAACAGATGGCCTCGTGTGTTCCTGCTGCGGAGACTTCAATTGGAGATCTTTTCAAGCTTGTTTGGTGATTGTTATTTCTTTCTTCCACGTTTATTCTCTGCACTTTAGGCGGTGCGGGCGCTAACTGGACGTGAGAGGGAAAGGATGGCCAACACGAGCGGGCTAAACGGGTCTGTCGGAAACTTCACGGACATTGATGCAGGGAGCCCCTACGAAACGGTCGAGGTGGTCTTCATCGTGATCGTGGCTGGCTCGCTGAGCCTGGTGACCGTCATTGGAAACATTCTGGTGATGGTCTCCATCAAAGTGAACCGACACTTGCAAACCATCAACAACTATTTCATTTTCAGCCTGGCCTGTGCCGATTTGATCATTGGGGTCTTCTCCATGAACCTCTACACCATTTACATAGTGATGGGCTCCTGGCCCATGGGTCCGGTGGTGTGCGACTTGTGGCTGGCTCTTGATTACGTTGTCAGCAATGCCTCGGTCATGAACCTTCTCATCATCAGCTTTGACCGCTACTTCTGTGTGACCAAACCTCTCAGCTACCCGGTGAAGAGGACCAACAAGATGGCAGGCATGATGATCGCAGCGGCCTGGGTCCTCTCCTTCATCCTCTGGGCACCGGCCATCCTCTTCTGGCAGTTCATCGTGGGCGAGCGCAAGGTCCCGCGGGGCGAGTGCCACGTCCAGTTCTTCTCCAACCCGGTGGTGACGTTCGGCACGGCCATCGCTGCCTTCTACCTGCCCGTCATCATCATGACCGTGTTGTATGTACACATCTCCCGAGCCAGCAAAAGCCGCATCAAGAAGGACAAGAGAGAGCCGGAGTTGAACAGAGGTGCTGCCGTTTCCCCCGGCCTGGCCCGGGGCAAGCCCACCAAACCAAACAACAACAACGTCCCCCCTAGTAGCCCCCTCGACGGGTTGCCGCCGGCCAAAGTACAAAACGGCAAAACGGTGGTGGACAACTGTGGTCCAGGGGAGGAGAAGGAGATGTCCAACGACTCCACCTCGGCCAGCGTCGCCCCGTCCATCCAGAAGGAGGAGGAGGCGGCGGTGGACGAGGGCGCCAGGGTCCCGGCCTTGCCCCCGCCCGCGCCCTCCGGCCGCTTCAGGGTGGACGGCTCCAAGTTCTCCTGCATCAAGTCCGAGAGGAGCGAGTCGGCGGTGGAGACCGCAGCGGCCAACAGCGGCGGGGACAACGGCAGCGGGGAGAGGGAGCTGGCGGCGGCCCGCAAGATCGTCAGGATGACCAAGACGCCGGCCAAGAAGAAGAAGAAAGGCGCGGTGTCGCGGGAGAGGAAGGTGACCAGGACCATCCTGGCCATCCTGCTGGCCTTCATCATCACCTGGACCCCGTACAATGTCATGGTCCTCATCAACACCTTCTGCTCCATCTGCGTCCCCAACACGGTGTGGACCATCGGCTACTGGCTCTGTTACATCAACAGCACCATCAACCCCGCCTGCTATGCTCTCTGCAACGCCACCTTCAAGAAAACCTTCAAACACCTCCTCTTGTGTCAGTACAAAAACATTGGCGCCACAAGATAGAGAAACGCAAAGCAAGCAATGAACATTTTATACCCATCGAAGCTGACTTTCATAATGTCCCTCTGTAAATGTATGTAAGTAATAAGTGCAACATGCCAGAGTATATTCAGTGTTTAAGAAAGAACTGCAGATGCTGGAAAATCGAAGGTAGACAAAAATGCCGGAGAAACTCAGCGGGTGCAGCAGCATCTATGGAGCGAAGGAAATAGGCAACGTTTCAGTGAAGAAATTTTCGGGCCGAAACCCGGAAGGGTTTCGGCCCGAAACGTTACCTATTTCCTTCGCTCCGTAGATGCTGCTGCACCCGCTGAGTTTCTCCAGCACTTTTGTCTACCATGCCATGGTATTTTTTAAGTAGACATTATACATAATACGATGAAAGCACATTTGAACTACGTCCGATGAATTTTTAACCTCTGTTGTAAATGAAGGTGTGTTGGTTATCAGAGACACGAGGAACTGCAGGTTGCTGGAATCTTGAGCAAAACACAAACAAAGTGCTGGAGGGACTCAGCATTTAAGAAGGGACTGCAGATGCTGGAGAATCGAAGGTAGACAAAAAATGATGGAGGAACTCAGCGGGTCAGGCAGCATCTGTGGAGAGAATGGACGGATGATGTTTTCTTTGGGATTGGTTGAAGTGGGGGGTGGGGGGGGGGGGGAGAGAGCACTGGAAGAGAGAGGTTGGGGGCAGGACAAAGCCTGGTAAGTGATTAGTGGATACAGGTGAGGGGTGGTTTGGTTGGCAGATGGGTGGAGTAAGTGACAAAGGCGGGAGGTGAAATGGGTGTCAGAGAAGGAGAGGAGGGGTGGAATGTAAAGCCGGAGAGAGTGATGTGGGTGGAAAGGGAGGGGGGAGGAGAGAAGAGGGGTGGGGTAGTAACAGAAATGGGTGTGTATTGAGCGGGGGTGGGGGGGAGGTACATGGAAGCGAGCGGGAGTGGGGCAGTATTGCAATAGACTTTAGACTTTAGAGATACAGCGTGGAAACAGGCCCTTCAGCCCTTCAGCCGACCAGCGATCACCCCGTACACTAGCACCATCCTACACATGCTAGGGACAATGTACAATTTTACCAAAGCCAATTGACCTACAAATCTTTGGAGTGTGGGAGGAAACTGGAGCACCCAGAGAAAACCCACGTGCTCTCATGGAGAACGTACAAACTCCGTACAGACAGCACCCGTAGTCAGGATTGACCCCGGATCTCTGGCGCTGTGAGGCAGCAACTCCACTGCTGCTGCAGCCCCAAAGTACTTAAAATTAGAGAATTCAATGTTCATACCATTGTGTTGTAAGCTTCCCTGCTGTAAGGAAATAAAAGATGAACCTGTCTAAAATGTAAGCATTATATAGAAAAAAGCAGGATGTTCATTTAAATATATTACAGTATCAAAGATAACAACTAGAAAAATGGTCCCGACCCGAAACGTCACCTATCCATGTTCCCCACAGATGCTGCCTGACCCGCTGAGTTACTCCAGCACTCTGTGAAACGTCACCTATCCATGTTCTCCACAGATGCTGCCTGACCCGCTGAGTTACTCCAGCACTCTGTGAAACGTCACCTATCCATGTTCTCCACAGATGCTGCCTGACCCCCGCTGAGTTACTCCAGCACTCTGTGAAACGTCACCTATCCATGTTCTCCACAGATGCTGCCTGACCCGCTGAGTTACTCCAGCACTCTGTGAAACGTCACCTATCCATGTTCTCCACAGATGCTGCCTGACCTGCTGAGTTACTCCAGCACTGTGTGTCTTTCTTTGTAAAGCAGCATCTGCAGTTCCTTGCTTCTTTTTTAATATTAACTAGACCCTTCAATACTTTTGTGCTTCTATTGAACGTACCTTTCATTATAATGTAAATAAGAATTCTGATTTAGTGGTTTCAATTCTAATACACTCATTAATTTCAAAATGCATTTAATGCAAGAAAAATATATTTCCTTTTATCCAGAAAATAATATTCTAATCTAATAATTGATAGCATTTTATTGTGCCCTAGCCTGGTAGCAAGACATGAGAAAGGTTCTCCTAGTGGATTGCTATTTATCAGTTACCATGCTGCACAGCGCCAGAGACCCGGGTTCGATCCTGACTACGGGCGCTGTCTGTACGGAGTTTGTACGTTTTCCCCATAACCTCGTGGGTTTTCTCCGGGAGCTCAGGTTTTCTCCCACACTCCAAAGATGTACAGTTTTGTAGGTTAATTGGCTTGGCATCATTGTAAATTGTCCCTAG
This sequence comes from Okamejei kenojei, assembly GCA_035221665.1. Lineage (NCBI taxonomy): Eukaryota > Metazoa > Chordata > Chondrichthyes > Rajiformes > Rajidae > Okamejei > Okamejei kenojei. Next base: position 47,860,756 of record CM069149.1, on the reverse strand, counting down.
AGTGTGTAGGATAGTGTTAGTGTGCGGGTATCGCTGGTCGGCACGGACGTGGCGGGCTGAACGGCCCGATTCCGCGCTGAATATATAAGCTCTACACTAAACTAAATCCTACCTTTCCGTTGCTTAGAACACAGCAACCTCGAGCTCAGAATTCCATCAATGACATAATGCCCTCGGTTTTAGGAAACTGAATTTCATTAGCCTCCACAAATTATTGATAGGAATCCCTAGAAACACGGAGCTTCGCCACGTTAATCACCTTCTAATTCTGGTTAACCTTCAATGATTGGGGATGATCAGCCATGATCACATTGAATGGCGGTGCTGGCTCGAAGGGCCGAATGGCCTTCTCCTGCACCTATTGTCTATTGTCTATTAACCGATCTAATACTGAGGAAGGGTCCTGACCTGAAACGTCGCCTCTCCATTCCCCTCCACAGATGCTGCCTAACCCGCTGAGTTCCTCCAGCACTTTGACTTTTGCTCAAGGTTCCATTGTCTGCAGTTCCTTGAATTTCCTGTGCTGCCTCCTAAGCTGATGACTCGCACCATCCTTGGTCTCCTCCTGGTTACCAAGCTGGTTGTTAGCGAGTGAGTCGAGGGGAGTGAATCAGCAGCGATTACCTTTAACCAACTGACACCAGGATTACTCGAAGATCTCCTCATGGTTCTGCTGTCAATAATGTATGTCACAAAGCAACAAACAACACAGGTTTGTGCAGCATCTCCAATGGAGCCAGGACACGAGAGGAATAATCAGTAGCCTAGCACACTACTAATTGGTCAGGAAAGAACATGATGTACCAGTAAGTGTACTCTCAAGCCGCTATTGAAGGTTTATGTTGATAACATCCTGACTTATTCTTTTGAAGTTGGCTGCAAATTTCTTCTTGTTGACATTTCGTTGATTTGTAGTTTGGTCCAAGCGGGTGAGGTTTTTAGTTTCGAGATACATCACGGAAACAGGCCCTTTAGCCCACCGAGCCCTCGCCGAACATCGATCGCCCATACACGCTCGTTCTGTGTTATCCCACTTTCCCATCCACTCCCTACACACTAGGGGCAAGCTATAGCGGGTCAATTAACTCTACAGATCCACACGTCTTTGGGATGTGGGTGCAAAACAGAGCACCTGGAGGGAACCCATAAGATCACAAGGAGTTCGTACAACACAGACAGCACCCGAGGTCGGGATCGGCACTTGGACAGGTACTTGGATAGGAAAGGTTTAGAGGGACATGGGCCAAACGTTTACAAATAGGACAAGCTTAGATAGAGCACCTTGGTTGGCATGGACAGGTTGGGCCGAAGGGCCTATTTCGGGTCTGTGAGTGTCTCTGTGACTCTAAGCCTGATAACAGAGGGGAAGAAGCTGTTCCTGAGTCTGTTGGTGGGCACTTTCAAGCTTCTGCATCTTCTGCTCGAGGGGAGCAGGGAGAAGAAGTAACAACGTCTTCTGGGTGGGAAGGGTCCCTAATTATGTCGGCTGCTGCTTTGTCAAGGCATCGTGAAGTGTAGCTGGAGTCAATGGTGGGCAGTATGATCGGTGTGATTCTCTGTGTGGTCCCTGCTCATTCTAAACACCAGCATGTTAATCCCCCCCCCCGTATCTGGGACAAACTGGTTGGTGCAGAACGTCTGTGGGGGATGCCAAAGGCTTTGTTGGCTGGCAGGCAGGCAGGCAGTTCCCGGCACCATGTCCCTGCGGTAACTCCAGAAACAACTAAGCAGACAAACCAGGCAGAAACAAATCAAACGTCTCAGCCTCGCCTCACAATAACGTGAACCCTCAACAAATTGTATACCTGCTGTGACTGATGTCACAGACAGTCAGAACCACTTTCCCAGGGTGGAAATGTCACAGAGCATAGTGTTACGTTGAGAAGCGTAAAGTCTAAAGGAGATGTGCGTGACAAATATAGAAACATAGAAACATAGAAATTAGGTGCAGGAGTAGGCCATTCTGCCCTTCGAGCCTGCACCGCCATTCAATATGATCATGGCTGATCATCCAACTCAATATCCTGTACCTGCCTTCTCTCCATACCCTCTGATCCCTTTAGCCACAAGGGCCACATCCATTTCTCTCTTAAATATAGCCAACAAACTGGCCTCAACTACCTTCTGTGGCAGAGAATTCCACAGATTCACCACTCTCTATGTGAAAATAGGTTGAGGCTGAGGATTAAAATGTTATTCCCTTTATTATGTATCTGCACCCTGTGGACGGGTCGATCCTCACTACGGGTGCTGTCTGTACGGAGTTTGTACGTTCTCCCTGTGACCTGCCTGGGTTTTCCTCGGGGGCTCCGGTTTCCTCCCACACTCCAAAGACGTGCGGGTTTGTACGTTGATTGGCTTAGTGATGGAGAATCATAGAGTGACTCACATATAGTGCCCACACCGGTCAACATGTCCCAGCTACACTAGACCCACCTGCCCACGTTTGGTCCATATCCCTCCAAACCTGGCCTTTCCATTGACCTGTGTAACTGTTTCTTAAATGTTGGAATAGTCCCAGCCTCAACCACCTCAATACCCCTCAGATTCCTATTAAATCATTTTCCTCTTCACCTTAAACCTATTTCCTCTGGTCCTCGATTCACCTACTCTGGGCAAGAGACTCTATGCATCCGCCCGATCTTTTCCTCTCATGATTTTATACACTTGTGTAAATTGTCCCGAGTGTGTAGGATAGAGCCAGTGCATGGGGTGATCGCTGGTCGGTATGGACTCGGTCGGTCGAAGGGCCAGATTCCACGCTGTATCTCTAAAGTCTAAAGAAGCAGAGCATGAAATGCCTTTGTTTCTGTCTCTCTAAAACCTGCCACCTGTTCTGGGAAGAATTGCAAACCGGAGATGAAATTGTCATTCTCTGCAGTTGGTGGTGGGGGCAGCACATTTGTCCAAAAAAAATTAATTCTCATTCGCATCTGAGCTCCTATTACGAAACATTGGGAAGAAATGCCAAGAGCTATTTGCAGAAATATAGTCGTTACTATTCTCATAACTGGATTCTAAAATGTAATCTTAAAAAGCACACACATAATTTTTACTGTGATGAATAGAAGAACAGAACAACATCTCTGGTTCCAGACACATGGCTCGATATTCTGGATTAAGACGTACAGAACAGTGGCACGTATAAATGGATGTTAAAATGTCACACAGGCATACAGAATAAGACACAAAGTGCTGGAGTAACTCAGTGGGTCCGACAGCATCTCTGGAGAACATGGGCAGGTGACGTTTTGGGTCGGTGACCCTCCTTCAAGTATCCTATAAGAATCGTATAGAAATATATAAAATTCCTAAAGGATTGGACAGGCTAGATACAAGAAACATGTTCCCGATGTTGGGGGAGTCCAGAACCAGGGCTCACGGTTTAAGAATAAAGGGTAGGCCATTTGGGACTGAGATGCGGAAAAACCTTTTTCACTCGGAGAGTTGTGAATGTGTGGAATTCTCTGCCACAAAAGGCAGTGGAGGCAAATTCACTGAATGTATTCAAGAGCGAGTTGGATATAGCTCTTAGCAAAGATCATAGAGCGGAATCAAGGGATAGGGGGAGAAAGTGGGAACGGGGCACTGATTTTGAACGATCAACCATGATCACATTGAATGGTGGTGCTGGCTCGAAGGGCCGAATGGCCTACTCCCACACCTATTTTTTCCCATGTTTCAGTCTGATTGTTGTGGAGGGAACAAAGTTGGGAACATTGACAGGCTTTGTCCTGCCTCTACGTTCCCCCACCCCACCCCCCCCCCCCCCCACCGCCACCCACCACAATCAGTCTGACGAAGAATCCTGACCGGAAACATCACCTATCCACCTTCTCCAGAGATGCTGCCCGACCCGCTGAGTTACTCCAGCACTCTGTGTCTTTTTTGTCTACACCAGCATCTGCAGTTTGTTATTCCTACAACTTGTTGAGAATGTTCAGTGCAGCGAAGAGCAAAAGATTGGCTTTGAAAGCGATGCATTTTATAAGTTTGCTGTCAGCTTGCCTCCATTATCCCTGGTTATAAAATGAGATGTTATGCTAAATTATGGACAACAGCTTTCCCAGTACAAATGATCTACACACACTTTTCCTGTAAATATATGTAATTATTGATTCCTCAGTGATTAATGCCCTGCAGTTCGACAATGAGCTCGATAGGAAGATCGTTTTATTCAAATATATGTCACAAGAAAAAATAGTTTTTATCTGACTGCTGAATTATAAATTAGATCTTACAAGAGAATGACCATGTGGACAATAGGGCTAACGTAATGTGTGTTCCACACCTCCTGTGGAACACACGTCTCTTCATCATGGCTGAATGTAATGAACCCAAAGGTAGATACAAAATGCTGGAGTAACTCAGCGGGTGAGGCAGCATCACTGGGTCGAGACCCGAAACGTCACCCATTCCTTCTCTCCAGAGATGCTGCCTCACCCGCTGAGTTACTCCAGCATTTTGTATCTACCTTCGATTTTAACCAGCATCTGCAGTTCTTCCTTGCACGTGTGTAATGAACCCAATCCTGGCTCACATTTATTTCGTATCCCCACCCCACTCTCGGGTGTATCCACACCAACTGGTTCAGGTTTATATTTGTCATGTGCACCGAGGTACAGTGAAAAGCTTCGCACTGCTTGCTATCCAACCGGACCAAATAACACTACACTTAAATACAGTCACTTCAAACCCAGTACAATAGGCAGAGCAAAGGGGGAGATACAGAGTGCAGAGTATAGTTCTCAGCATTGTAGCGCACCAGTTCCGGAGACAAAGTCCAATGTCCGCAATGGGGTAGAGGTGAACCGGACAGTGCCCTAGTTAACGGATGGACCGTTCAGAAACCTGATAATAGAGGGAAAGACTCATTTCTATGAATGACGATTCGATTTCCGTGCTCATTAACACTCTCTGCATGCATGTACAAAACATTCTATCATCTCCCAGTTAAAACCCTAGAACAATGTCATGCTAAACATAAGGGTAAATTCAACTCATCTTCTTCTCTCTGCCTCCAAGTGATCCATATTCCACCATTGCCCGCATATCCTAAACGCCTTTTAAACGCCACTATCGTATCTGCCTCCATCACGACCTCTGGCAACTTGCCCCGTACATCTCCGTTAAACTTTGTCCCTTTGTCCCATTGAGGTTTCCAATGCTTTACATTGTAATCCAGGGATGAGTCATAGAAACATAGAAACATAGAAAATAGGTGCAGGAGGAGGCCATTCGGCCCTTCGAGCCAACAGCGCCATTCATTGTGATCATGGCTGATCGTCCCCTATCAATAACCCGTGCCTGCCTTCTCCCCATATCCCTTGATTCCACTAGCCCCTAGAGCTCTATCTACCTCTCTCTTAAATCCATGTCAAGACTTTCAAACTGAGGATCAGGGCTGAGGTATGAAAATGTAATTCCTCATAGAACAATACAACACAAGAACAGGCCCTTCGGCCCACAATGTCCGTGCTGAGCACAATGCTGACTCGAAGGGCCGAATGGCCTACTCCTGCACCTATTGTCTATTGATGCCAAGTTAAACTAATCTCCTCTGCCTGCACGTGATCCGCATCCCTCCATTCCCTGCGCGTCCCTGCGTCTCATCCTTGGTGTCATTCAACATCTGGGCATTTAAAATTCAGAACGAAGAGACGTTGTACTTCAACAAGGGTTGTGCTGGCACGTCGAGCCACAAAGGGCAGGGTGTAGGCCTGCAGGTGTTGGCGTACACCCTTTCTAACAGAGGCAGGGCAGTAGTTCAGCTGCAACCCTCCATGGGTCATAGCACCATGTGTTTGGTGATGGATCTATAAGGCAAAGATCATTTGGCAGCCACAATATTTTCCTATTTGAACCTACAGTCAGTGGGAGGGGGTGGGGGGGGGGGGGGGTGGGAAATTAAACATAAATCCAGGCAGTGAAAACAAACCCAAGAAAAATGGGTGAGAGAGGAACAAGTTACTAATCTGCACTGGCAGTGGCAGCAGGTGGTGTAGCTGGTAGAGTTGCTGCCTCACAGCTCCAGAGACCCAGGTTCGATCCTGACTACAGGTGCTGTCCGTAGTGAGTTTGTACGTTCTCCATGTGACCGCGTGGGTTTTCTCCGGGTGCTCCAGTTTCCTACCACACTCCAAAGACGTGTGGGTTTGCAGATTAAGTGGCCTCTGTAAATTGTCCCTAGTATTGTAGGGTAGAACTAATGTACGTGTGATCACTGGTCGGCCCAGACTTGGTGGGCCGAAAAGCCTGTTATTATGTCTCTAAACTAAACTGAACTAAACTATAAACTAAACACATGGCTAGCCAGTTGGTGTATTTTCAATGGTTGTTTTCAAATGATCTATTTTATTTACATATGGCATTAGCAGCTTCATTCTTTCATTATTTGGTAAAAGTCAAAGGAACGCAGCATCTCCCCTTACAGTTCACAAACGCTGTTAGGTTATTAGAAGCAGATATTTACTATCCTGAAGCATACATGTGCCTTTCATTAATTATCATTAAAATTATTTAAGAACAATTTCTGATCTGAAATGACATGCAATTATGCATGTGGCGAGATCACTTCTTGCGTGTGGCGTGCACAGCCTAAAGTTGTCGGACAACTTGTTCCATTTGATCTTATTTGAGTGTGCACGCCAGGTTGATTGCATTTGTCGAAACAGGGCGGACCACGTGAAGGTTGCAATCTCCCACCCCGTGAGATCACTTAGATTTAGGTTTACTGTTGTTACAGGCACTGAGGTACAGTGCAAAGCTTGGTTCTCCAAACAGATCAGTGATACCAAACATAAATATAACCCCCCCACCCCACCCTCCGTCACTTGTATCCACCCATCACTCTCCAGGCTTTGTCCTACCCCCAACTCTCTTGCAGCTTCTCTCTCCCCCCACCACAATCAGTCTGAAGAAGGGTCCCGACCCGAAACGTCACCTATTCATGTTCTCCAGAGACACTGCCTGACCCAGTGAGTTACTCCAGCACATTGTGGCTTTTTTTTAAAAACCAGCATTTGCACTTCTTTGTATCTGTAAATACAATCAAATGAGATCTGTTTGAATTGCATGCAAAACAAAGCTGTTCACTGTACCTCGATACACGTGACAGTAATGTAATAAACTTACAAGTAAATCTGAACGTACGTAATCTCATTAGATGCATATCCCACATCATCGCACACTGGAAGTTTATTTTAATAAACGACGCATTCATGACAAACCACTAGAACAAGACAAAATATTCATGACTCCATAGCTATCAATAGGGAACGTTCCACTTTAGGATGAATAAATTATAAATAATAAATTTAAGAATAATATTTTATCTCAAATCAGTGGTTGTCGTGTGTACTAACTACTGGACTGGTTAGAAATCTGTATGTACCATATTTATATGTGTTAAGAGAGCAAGAATGACAACTTATATTTATACACAGCAAAACGATTGTATGTAATGTATAGTGTATGATGTACAGAAATTTATATTGGTTATTTTTTATCATTGCATCACCGTGGTACAGAATGTAGGGCCAGTAGCTGCGGGACTAGAATGTTATTGGATCTGGGTTCAACATGGAATGAGATTGTGATGTTCAAACACCGATGTGGACTGTCCACGGTTCCTCAATGGACAGCAGGTGTGAGTTGGCCAAACCTGGCACTGTCATTTATATGGAAAAAAGCCACAGAGTGCTGGAGTAACTCAGCGGGCCAGGCAGCATCTGTGGAGAACATGGATAGGTGACGTTTCACAGAGTGCTGGAGTAACTCAGCGGGTCAGGCAGCATCTGTGGGGAACATGGATAGGTGACGTTTCACAGAGTGCTGGAGTAACTCAGCGGGTCAGGCAGCATCTGTGGAGAACATGGATCAAGAGTCAAGAGTGGCGAAGATGTTTCCACTAGTGGGAGAGTCTAGGATTAGCCTCAGAATTAAAGGACATTCTCTTAGGAAGGAGATGAGGAGAAATTTATTTAGTCAGATGGTGGTGAATCTGTGGAATTCATTGCCACAGAGGGCTGTGGTGGCCAAGTCAGTGGATATTTTTAAGGCAGAGACAGATAACTTCTTCATTAGTACTCGTGTCAGAGGTTATGGGGAGAAGGCAGGAGAATGGGGTTTGGAGGGAGAGATAGAACAGCCATGATTGAATGGCTTAGCCTTGATGGGCCGAATGGCCTAATTCTACTCCTATTCCTTATGAACATGACCTTAAGAGTGTCTTATTTGTCATATGTCCCAGTTTTCAAGAGAGAGTTGGATTTAGCTCTTAGGGCTAAGGGAATCAAGGGATATGGGGAAAAAGCCAGAACGGGTACTGATTTTGGATGATCAGCCATGATCATGTTGAATGGCGGTGCTGGTTCGCAGGGCTGAATGGCCTACTCCTGCACCTTTTTTCCATGTTTCTATGTTTCTATAGAACAATGAAATTCCTACTTGCAGCAGCACAACAGAATATGTAAACCTAGTACACTGTAAACAATACAATAAATGAGAAAAAGGTTCAGTGTATATATATACACATACTCACTCATACACATACAGACACACACACACACACATACATAAAAAAACAGTTCATCAAAAAATAATGGTGCAATATTAACAATAATAGTCTGTAGTTCAGAGCTTATTTGAGGTGACAATGTTAGAGATGTATAGATGGGTGACGTTTAATACTGAAGAAGGGTTCCGACCTGTCCATGTTCTCCAGAGATGCTGCCCGACTCGCTGAGTTACTCCAGCACTTTGTGCGTGTGTGTGTGTTTTTGTAAACCAGCATCTGCAGTTCTATGTTTCTACACTGTTTATATGAGCAGCCGTTGTTTGCTATGATCTCATGGACATATTTGGTGGCCGCTACCCGGCAAATCAGAAACACTCGCTCTCCCGAAAAAAACGGGACGCAATTCTTCTATTTGCCCATTGTTATTCTGCAAATCGAGTTCTTTTGTTTCAGTGTGTTGGAGAAAAATGTCATAAACGCTGCATTTAGTTCACCACCACGGGGATGAAGGTTTCTGCTGGTAATGACAGAGTCATGGTGCCACGGGACGGTGTGAGTGGGGGCATGACCACTCCCATGGTGTGGGTGTGATGGAGAGTTCGCAGAGCTGAAGGAGAAAGTTAACCAAAGGACAGCGCTGGATTTGATGACAATTTACCAGCCCCACTCTATCCAATAACGGCAACAGATGTTTATTTCCACATTACTTTAAAACTGAATTCACACACGGAGCACAACGTTAAACACTGGATTAATAGCCCATGTCCCTGGATGACTGGGCTGGTCACATAACTATGGCGGAACTGTACAAATTTGTGTAAATTTTGCTGTAATGTGTTGTGTCTTTGTTTAGTTTTATGGCGTTTGAAAATAGGTATAAAGCATTTACGTTTCTGTGAACCATCCCGCCTGTATGTCATTATTTACAATGTCACAGTCAAGGCTGCTGATCCTGATTTTTTTATGAACAAATCTGTCTGGGTGGAGTTTGCACGTTCTCCCTGGGACCGCGTGGGTGTCCTCCGGGAGCTCAGGTTTCCTCGGGTGGGTTTGTAGGTCAATTAGCCCGCTGTGAATTGCCCCCTAGTGTGTAGGGAGTGGATGAGAAAGTGGGATAACACAGAACTAGTTTTAAGATACAGGTGGAAGCAGGCCCTTCAGGGATATCTTTGTTCACGGGATATCAGTGCAATCTCTGATACCAACGCTCATTCACCGTAACATTCTCTCACACAGCCATCTCAACCTCGTATCCAAACTCATGCCAGCACGGTGAAAATGAAATGAGATTCCATCACCATGGAAACTGAAGAGACTGGTTGGTGGTGACTATACATACAAAAAACACAAATAAACCATAATGCACGCGTTATCCACACTGCACAGTCGTCTCAGCTGCAGGTTCAGATTTATTATTGTCACATTTACCAAGATACAATGAAAAGCTTTGTTCTGCGCGCTGTTCCAACTGATAAAAAATACCACACGTAAATACAATCATGTCCAACTCCAGTACAACAGGTAGAGCAAAGGGGAAGATACAGAGTGTAGAATATAGTTCTCAGCATTGTAGCGCATCAGTTCCACAGACAGAGTCCAATGTCCGCAATGGGGCGGAGGTGAATTGGACAGTACTCTAGCTTATGGAAGGGCCGTTCAGAAGCCTGATAACAGAGGGGAAGAAGCTGTTCCTGAGTCTGGTGGTGCGCGCTTTCAAGCTTCTGTACCTTCTGCAGCTGTGAGTGGGAGAAGAAGGAATGACCGGGGTGGGACAGGGACAAGTCTTTGATGATGCCGCCTGCTTTTACCAGGCAGCGTGAAGTGTAGATGGAGTCGATGGTGGGGAGTGTGGTCTGTGTGACGGACTGGGCCACATTTACAACTTGCAATTTCTTGCGGTCTTTGGCAAAGCTGGTTCCCAAACCAAGCTAGTGGAGGTGAAAGGCTAATTCTGCTCCTGTGTCCTAGGCCCCTGCCTCAACGACTTCCTCTGGCAGCTTGTTCCATACACCCATCGCCCTCTGAGTGAACAAGTTACCCCTCAGGCTTCTATTAAATCTTTCCGCTCTCACCTTGAACCTACCTGCATGTCCTCAGGTTCTTGATTCCCCTACTCTGGCGTAAAAGACCGATCTATTCCCCTCATGATTTTATACACCTCATTAAGATCTCCTCTCAGCCTCCTGCGCTCCAAGGCATAAAGTCAAATCAGTCAAGATTATTCGTCACATACACATACGAGATGTGCAGTGAAATGAAAAGTGGCAATGCTTGCGGATTTGTGCAAAAAAAACAAACAAACAAACAAACTACAGACAGAATGGAACAAAATAGTAAGATTAAATGAGAACTTACCAGTTTGAAGTTTGATCTTTATTTTATGAGGAGTTAGGTGAGCGATTACGTGAAGAAGCCCTGCCAGGCGCATGTGGCATGAAATCACAGTAACTACAGTCGAAGTGATATAGTAAGACTCAGAAGACTAGAACTACCAGATGATCTTTGCGATTATGAGGGCCGGGAGCGGAGGGCACGTAATCGCTCACCGTTGCTCCTAAGCAACACTAAGTAACACCGTAACAGAGATGTGATTGGAGCCCATTGCCGAAGCAGTGTGAGAACGATGCCCACATCCCAGATTTCCATATATCTAGGCTTAGGAGGGTTTTTGTTAAAAAAAATACCTCTCATGAATCGGGACACTAATGGACGAGATCCGATAGAATGTTGTCCCGACATTTGCCCTAAATAGGAGGACAAAGCACTCCGAGCACTATTAATGGCACTATAGCTCAATTGCTCGTCAAAATGCACTGTAGCAAGGAACTCCAATACATCCGGTATGCTTGCAGTATGATAAGATATATCTTACTGTAAACAAAACATCTCCCATTTCTTAAAATGAGATACATATTGCTTTTTAGTACTATCTCTCCAGGCCGCAGTAATCACATCCACGGTCCTACTCGATAGTCCGAGTCCCTGGAACGGTCTGGTCAGAATCTGCAAATCAACAGATTAATACGATCATGTAAAGGGTGACTCTCTCCTGTCGCCGGGTGAACCAACAAGTTGCTGCATTTGGGGATAGTCATGAATGGCTGTGTCATCAGTCTCAGGACCAATGGGAACATGGCTGTGTAGGCCAGTCAGGAACTACCAAAATGCCCGAGGCGGAGTCCTGCTCTATTTTGGTAAGACATTGACTGATGTGCAGAATGGGGGAAAAGCGTAAAAGAACGTACGTCCCCAATGTAGCGAGAATGCATCCACTGCTACTGCCCCTGGATCCGGCTCCCATGAGGCGTATTTAGGTAACTGGTGATTTAGCCTGGATGCAAACAGATCTATGTCTGGCAAGCCATACCGGCTGACAATCATTTTGAAAACTTTTGGATTCAGCATCCATTCTGTGTTGTCAGTAAATTTGCGTGACCTGGTGTCTGCCACCACATTATCTCTAATTTATAATTCCCATGCCTCTGCAGGATTCATGCCTCTTGCACACTCCATCTGCCGCCACAGCTAGACACGGAATCAGTGGCACCCCATCCCAAAGCACTGACATCTGTTTGTAAAATAACTGAGGGTTGTTGAGTAAAAAATGTTTTAGTACTTCGTGAGACATTAATTATCCACCATTGCAACTCGGCGATAGATTTGGCTGGCAACTGCATTGGTCTGTTGAAATTACCTGCATGTTCTTTAAATGCTTGTTCTTTAGTTCGTTGCACACTCTGATAATGCAGAGGTCCGAACTGCACTCCAGGGAGAGCCGCCACAAATTTACCAGATTGCCGGGTGAAGGCTTGTTGTTCCTCTGCCACACTGCTACAGGCCTCCATAATTTCAACAGCTTTGGCCGTAGGCAAAGTCACTGACATATCAATTGAATCAACGATGAACCCCAAATAGTCTATCACTCTGGATGGTACTAGTTTGGATTTAGTTGGATGGATGAGGAAACCTAACCTGTCAAACAGGTGTTTGGTCACTGAAACCGATTCCTCAGCTGCCTCCTGAGTGTTGCTTATAATCAGAATATCATCCAGATAAGCCATCACAATGTGATTCTGGGTGCGGAGTAGCGCCAATACTGGTTTCAACAACTTTGTAAATAACCAAGGGGCTGAGGATAACCCATTGGGCAACACTTTAAATTGCCACATCTTTCCCATCCAACTAAATTTAAAGTATCTACGGTACTAGTGATTAATTGGTACTGAATAACATGCATCTTCAGATCTATGGTTGCCATATAACAAACTTTTGATATCAATTGCTTAGCAGTACTAAAAGTTTCCATTTTAAAATGTCTATACTGGACATAAGAGTTTAGTCGGGTTAGGTCCAGAATGACTCGACACCCACCATCCTTCTTCTGCCTGGGGAATATATTAGACACAAAATGTTGAGGCTGATATGCCGTCCTTTCAATTACCCCTTATTGGAATAAAACCCCAATTTCATCATTCACCTGTAGAGTTTCTGGTCTTGAAAAAACCAATACCCGACTAGATGTATTTTGTGCGGGTGGATGTATTCCTGACATAAACTCAATTTGAGACCCCCGGATACTGTCCAGTATAAATAGATCTGATGTTATGCAGCTCCATTCATCATAAAACAATTGCAACCTACCCCCGACTGGAGGCTGCTCCCCAGAGGATATATTCTGGACTAAACCACTTACTCGTACCTCCATGGTTGATCTTGGATTTCTCAACCTCATAGCCATGTTGGGGGTGTGCAGAGGTGCGTGCCAACGGTGTGTAGCTGGAAACCCCCGGCTCGGTCCTTGACCTGCTCCAGCGTCTGTAACTCGCCTGAAGGGGAATGGCTTGCGAGGCAGTATCCTGGCCCAGGGTGTATACGTTTTTATGAGGCCGATGGGTTTCGCCTCCTCATCCAGATCTTTGACTTGCTTCGCCAGGTCTTCCCCAAATAGCAAGTTGGGTGTCTGGACATTTGAAGACTCGCATAATGCCGCAAAGCGTGGATTGGGGGTTGGCTTTATGGTGATTTTCCGGATGTAATTAAGCTCAAAATGAGCATTGCACAGCAGGGCTAACACATCCTGCTGTGTACGTGACATCGGTGTTCCTTGGACCATTCGCCCAAACGCTGTTATTCCTGCCCCCACCAATTTGAGGACTTTCTGAAATCTCAGCCCCTGCCCCCTCATGAATGCGCTCATTTGCCCCCAGATGGCCGAGTTCACGGTGGGCACCTTGAGCAACGCACAATTAACAGGTGTTTGATAACGTAAAGAAGTCTCCTCCATTATGGAGTCCTGGAGCTGGTGAGAGGCCATATAATTAATATTGCTGGTCAGATATTCATCCATGGCTTCACCTGTCCCCGCCGGGATGGCAAAATTGCTGGCCACATCCGGCACACCTGGAGCATAGCTCATGTGCTTGGTGTGTGCACATCTGCAGTGACACCAACTTCAGGGTCAGATTCATACTGCCCCGGCTCTCCCGAGTCTTGCTCAAGGGATGTATCATGCAGCCCTTGAAAAGGCGCTGCTGTTGTGGGTTCCCATTCATATTCGTAGGCATATTGTTGGTACTATTCCTTGCCATACGGACCTCTGCTTGAGGTTGCTCCAGAGAGCTGTTGGGGAACCCTGGGGGTATGCAACCCCGACTGGAACACCTCATGATTTAGCATTTGTTCGATTAGGTGTTCCATTTTCTCAAGACGTCCCCAACCCTTTTTATTTGAAGGAGGGGAGTCTTCCTGGACTGACTCATCCGAGTCGATAGGCCTGGCCGTTTTCCTCTTGGCCTTCCTCCCGACAGGAGTGGCCACAGCGCCCTGAGGCACCGGAGTTGTTGGAATTTGCTGAACTGCCGGCGGCTCTGTAGCCGGCGTATTTGGAGCCGGCGTTTCTGAAGCCGGTGTTTCCCCAGTCGACCTACGCTCGCTAACCGCGGTCCCGCGGGAACGTTTTTTGCTCTGAAAGGCAGCAGCCTTTTTCGTTGCTTTTTCCATTTTTAATTTTCTCCTGCTGGCTCCAGCCTTGCGGAGCTAAGTAAACTGCAGAAAGTTTTAAAAAACCACTTACCTGCTGGTTTATAACTTGCCGCTGGTGGAGCTGCGCTCTCCAGCCCGTAGGTGCGCCATGCGTCTGACGTAACGACGCGCATGCGCCTGGCGGGGCTTCTTCACGTAGTCACTCACGTGACTCCGAAGTAAAATCACATATTCTTTTACATATTGCATATTGTGGGAGGAACGAAAAAGGAAAAAAAAAACCGGCAATTTTAAATTGAAGGCTGGGAAGTCCCAGCCTGCTCAACCTCTCCCTATAGCTCAGGCCCCTCGGGTCCTGGCAACATCCTCATAAATCTTCTCTGCACCATTTTACCTTAACAACATTCTTCCTATAACTAGGTGACCAAAAGGTTTGATTTTATTCAAAACCCACTGGCTACAAAAATAATCTGCAATTTGGGTCCCATCGGTTTCCAACCTGATTATGGTTTGACGAAGATAGACACAAAATGCTGGAGTAACTCAGCGGGACAGGCAGCATCTCTGGAGAAAAGGAAGGGGTGACGTTTCGGGTCGAGACCCTTCTTCTGAATGATTGGGCGGGAGATTGCAACCTTCACGTGGTCCGCCCTGTTTCAACGAATGCAATCAACCTGGCGTGCACAATCAAATTAGCCACATGCACAAAGAAGATCTGACTGATGTCAGGGTGAGGAAGGGACAGAGATAAGGAGGTAGAGTCATAGAGTGATACAGTGTGGAAACAGGCCCTTCAGCCCAACTTGCCCACACCGGCCAACAATGTCCCAGCTACCCTAGTCCCACTTGCCTGCGCTTGGTCCATTTCCCTCCAAACCTGTCCTATCCATGTACCTGTCTAAACAATGGGATAGTCCCAGCCTCAACTACCTCCTCTGGCAGGTGAAAATAGGACAAGGGGGCTGGAGATCAAGGGAGATGTAGAATAGATGATTGTTAGTTGGGAGAAGTTAACAACAAAGCAAACAGAGATAAAATGGAGTTGGAGACAGTGAGACTGGTTGAAGAACCTGGAAGTGGGTGGGGTGGAGAGAGATTACAATGCTGTTCAGCTCTAACGAGTGTTCCCGGTGGGAAGTTTAGAATACCACAGGGCATGTTTAATGAGGCTCCAGACACTTGAACAATCCCAGTGGGACTGGTGCCAATGGTGTCCTTGTTACAACTTAGTTCCTCGGTGTGCTTCATTATCACACTTGGGCTCTGATTGAGTGGAGCAAGTTCACACAAGGTGACGATTCTTAGATCAATAATGTCGGCCTGGTGGAGCATGAATACAGAACAGCGTAGAGAGCAGTTCACAGAGAATAACTAACATGATTCAAATCAGGCACCAAGACACTCCAAATGATGAAGGACATAAAGGTTGTAAATTGATATTTTAAACTGCCATCGTGGAGCAGAAAGCATTTAATACAAAACCAGCAACTCTTCGGAAATATGAGCAATGATTGAAGGAAGGAGGCAATGCTTAACGTGAGAGCAGAAAGATTAAAGTGAGAGGGGAAAGGTTTAAGAAGGGAGAGTAAAGATTTAATAGGAACCTGAGGGGCAACTGTTTCACACGGAGGGTGGTGGGTGTATGGAACAAGCCGCCGGTGGAAGTAGTTGAGGAAGGTACTATAACAACATAGGAAAGGTTTAGAGGGATATGGGACAAATGTGGGTAAATGGGACTAGCTCAGATGAGGCATCTTGGTCGGCATGGACGTGTCGGGCCGAAGGGCCTGTTTCCATAGAGTATGATTCTATGACGTAACTACCTCCTCTGGCAGCTTGTTCCATACACCCACCACCCTTTGTAAAAACGTTGCCACTCAGGCTCCTACTGAATCTCTCCCCCCAACCTCGCCCCTCTTCCCCCCTCCTCCCCTCTCCCTCCTCCCCTCCTTCCCTCCTCCCCTCCTCCCCTCTCCCTCCTCATCCCCTTCCCCCCAACCTCCCCCTCTTCCCCCCTCCTCCCCCCCTCCTCCCCTCCCTCCCCCCTCCCCCCATCCTGCCCCCCTTCCCCTCCTCCCCCATCATCCCCCATCCATCCCCCCCTCCCCCCCTCCCCCCCTCCCTCCCTTCCCCCCTATCCTCCCCCATCTGAAAGCCCTGTCCTCTGGTTCTCGATTTCTCTCTGAGCAAAAGGGGTCGACTCAATCTAAGCCCCCTCATGATTATATACACCTCTGTACAATCCCCCCTCATCCATGGAATAAAGTCCCAGCTTGTCCAGCCCCTCATTGTAGCTCAGGCCCTCGAGTCCTGGCAACCTGCTCGTAAATCATCTCTGAAGAAAGGTCTCGACCTGAAATATCACAGATTCCTTTTATCCACAGATGCTGCCAGAGTTACTCCAGATTTTTGTGCGTATCTTCGATTTAAACAAACATTGGCAGTTTGTTCCTACACATTCTCTGCCCCCTTGCCAGTTTTACAACATCTTTCCGGGTGGTAGAGTCACTTTCAGGGAACTATGTACCTTCACTCCGAGCTCTTTCTGCTCTACAGCAGTGCCCTGGGCCCCGCCATTCAAGTGTCAAGAGAATCCAGTGTTTTTATTGTCATTTGTCCAGAAACGGAACAATTGAAATTCTTCCTTGCAGCAGCACCACACATATGTAAACATGTGCAGGGAGGAACTGCAGATGCCGGTTTAAACCCAAGACAGACACAAAAAGCGGTGTAACTCAGCGGGACGGGCAGCATCTCTGGAGAGAAGGAGTGGGTCGAGACCTTTCATCTGAAGAAGGATCTTGACCAGAGACGTCACCCATTCCTTCTCTCCAGATATGTAAACATGTTACTCTGTAAAACCCACAATAAACCATAAAAAGGTCAGTGTATATTAAAAAAAAAACAAAACAGACAATATATAGTACTACAAAGTAAAAAATAATATCCCGGGCCTATATAGTTTGGAGCCTATTTGGAGGTTGCAGTGTTTAATAGCCCTGGTGGTTGTAGGTCCTGAGAAGGTCCAGCCCTGGTTTGACTTCCTAAAATGCACCACCTCCCACTTATCTGCAATAAACTCCACTAGCCATTCCTCAGCACACTTGCCCGGCTGGTCAAGATCCTGCTGCAATTTGTGATAACCATCATCGCTATTTACGATCCCGACCACGCTCGTTTAAATCCACAAATGGCGCAGCGGTAGAGTTGCTGCCTCGCAGCGCCAGAGACCCGGGTTCGATCCAGGCCGCGGAGTTTGCACGTTCTCCCCGTGACCTGCGTGGGGTTTCTCCGGGATCTCCAGTTTCCTCCCACACTCCAAAGACGTAGGTGCAGCTTAATTGGCTTGGTGTAATTGTAAATTGTCCCTAGTGTGTGTAGGGTAATGGTAATGTGCGGAGATCGCTGGCCGGCACGGACTCGGTGGGCCGAAGGGCCTGTTTCCGGGCTGTATCTCTAAACTTGAGAAGGAAGCGTTCAAATCTACTGTATTGTTTCAAACAGGGGATTTGTGTTTTGGTTGGCGTGCTGTCATCCGGACAGTGGAAGACCAGCATGAATTGTCTCCAGTTCATTGAGCCAGTACAGTTTTGGAATAATAATCATTGTCAGAGGAGTCGTTTCAGAGCAGACACATTGCTGGGGAATGTACTTCACATTGCCTGAGAAAGATAACGTTGACAGTGAAGGTATTTAAAAAAACAAAGAATATCAACTTTAAACAAAATAGAATGAACA
Organism: Okamejei kenojei; assembly: GCA_035221665.1. Taxonomy (NCBI): domain Eukaryota; kingdom Metazoa; phylum Chordata; class Chondrichthyes; order Rajiformes; family Rajidae; genus Okamejei; species Okamejei kenojei. The sequence continues at coordinate 47,842,518 of CM069149.1, read as the reverse complement.
TTTCGAAGGTAGCCACAAACAGCTGGAGTAACTCAGCAGGACAGGCAGCATCTCTGGAGAGAAGGAAAGGGTGACGTTTCAATAGACAATAGACAATGGGTGCAAGAGTAGTCCATTCAGCCCATCGAGCCAGCACCACCATTCAATGTGATCATCTCCAATCAGTTCCCCGCTCCTGCCTTCTCCCCATATCCTCTGACTCCACTATCTTTAAAAGACCTATCTAGCTTTTGGAAGGAGTAGGATGGGGACCCACAGCCCCGTTTATATCAACGGGTCGATGGTGCAAAGGGCCAAGAGCTCCAAATTCCTGGGCGTGCACATCTCTGAAGATCTCTCCTGGTCCCCACTGATGCAAATATTAAGAAAGCTCATCAGCGCCTCTACTTCCTGAGAAGATTACGGAGAGTCGGTCTGTCAAGGAGGACTCTCTCGAACTTCTACAGGTGCACAGTAGAGAGCTTGCTGACCGGTTGCATCGTGGCTTGGTTCAGCAAATTGTGCGCCCAGCAGCGGAAAGGACTACAAAAAATAGTAAACACTGCCCAGTCCATCATCGGCTCCGACCTCCCCACCATCGAGGTGATCTATCGCAGTCGCTGCCTCAAAAAGGCTGGCAGCATCATCAAGGACCCACACCACCCTGGCCACACACTCATCTCCCCGCTACCTTCAGGTAGAAGGTACAGGAGCCTGAAGACTGCAACGACCAGGTTCAGGAATAGCTGCTTCCCCACAGCCATCAGGCTATTAAACAGAACTTCAAACAAACTCTGAACTTTAATTAGCCTACTGCACTTTATATGTTTATTTATTTGTGTGTATATATATATATATATTATATATATATATATATATATATATATATATATATTCAATGGTTTATGGACACACTGATCTGTTCTGGATTATTTATGCTTGCAATATACTGTTGTGCTGAGGCAAAGCATGAATTGAATTGTCCCATCTGGGACACGTGACAATAAACTCTCTTGAATCTTGAATCTAGCTCTCTCTTGAAAGTATCCAGAGAACCGGCCTCCACCGCCCTCTGACGGGGTGAATTCCACAGACTCACCACTCTCTGTGAGAAAAAGTGTTTCCTCGTCTCCGTTCTAATGGCTTACCCCTTATTCTTAAACTGTGGCCCCTGGTTCTGGACTCCCCCAACATCGGGAACATGTTTCCTGCCTCTAGTGTGTCCAAACCCTAAATAATCTTATATGTTTCAATAAGATCTCCTCTCATGCTTCTAAATTCCAGAGTATACAAGCCCAGCTGCTCCATTCTCTCAGCATATGACAGTCCCACCATCCCGGGAATTAACCTTGTGAACCTATGCTGCACTCTCTCAATAGTTTCGGGTCGAGACCCTCCTTCAGACCGCCTTCAACATGTAAACTTTCACAGCCCCGCAGCTGGTGACAAAGCTGGGGACCTGTGGGATGGTCCCAACATAAATGGATCACATCTCTGTGGAATGAAAGGGGTGCGTCGCTCACAACACAGCTGACAGACAAACCCTAAAGCAGATTCTACAAGCAGATAATTAAGCTGGTTGTTGAGGGCAGACACAAAATGTAGGGGTAACTCAGCCGGACAGGCAGCATCTCTGCGTGACGTCTCGGGTCAACACCTTCTTCCGACGAGGGGACTGGTCTCATGAGGGGAATATTACCAACTCAGATCTTTAGGACCTGTTTAAGGCATCCCGCCGCCAGTGACGTCTTACACAGGACCCAGAAGTAGATTTCACAGAGAATATAGAAACATAGAAACATAGAAACATAGAAAATAGGTGCAGGAGTAGGCCATTCGGCCCTTCAAACCTGCCCCGCCATTCTATATGATCATGGCTGATCATCCAACTCAGTATCCCGTACCTGCCTTCTCTCCATACCCCCTTATCCCTTTAGCCACAAGGGCCACATCTAACTCTTAACCATAGCCAATCAACTAGCCTCAACTTCCTTCTGTGGCAGAGAATTCCAGAGACTCACCACTCTCCGTTGTGAAAAATGTTTTCCTCATCTCGGTCCTAAAGGAATTCCACCTTATCCTTAGACTGTGACCCCTTGTTCTGGACCTCCCCAACATCGGGAACAATCTTCCTGCATCTAGCCTGTCCAACCCCTTAAGAATTTTGTAAGTTTCTATAAGATCCCCCCTCAATCTTCTAAATTCTAGCGAGTACAAGCCGAGTCTTTCCAGTCTTTCTTCATATGAAAGTCCTGACATCCCAGGAATCAGTCTGGTGAACCTTCTGTGTACTCCCTGTATGGCAAGAATGTCTTTCCCTCAGATTTGGAGACCAAAACTGTACGCAATACTCCAGGTGTGGTCTCACCAAGACCCTGTACAACTGCAGTAGAACCTCCCTGCTTCTATACTCAAATCCTTTTGTTATGAATGCTACATACCATTCGCTTTCTTTCACAGCCTGCAGCACCTGCTGCCTCCTTTCAATGACTGGTGTACCATGACACCCAGGTCTCGTTGCATCTCCCTTTTAATCTGTCACCATTCAGATAATAGTCTACCCTCCAGTTTTTGCCACCAAAGTGGATAACCTCACATTTATACACAATTATACTGCATCTGCCATGCATTTTGCCCACTCAACCCAACCTATCCAAGTCACCTTGCAGCCTCCTAGCATCCTCCTCACACCTAACACTATACCCCCCCAGGTTAGTGTCATCCACAAACTGGAGATGTTGCATTCAATTCCCTCATCCAAATCATTAATATATATTGTAAATAGCTGGGGTCCCAGCACTGAGCCTTGCGGTACCCCACTAGTCACTGCCTGCCATATCTGAAAAGGACCCGTTTACCCTCTCCTACCCTTTGCTTCCTGTCTGCCAGCCAGTTCTCTATCCACATCAATACTGAACCCCCAATACCGTGTGCTTTAAGTTTGTATACTAATCTCTTATGTGGGACCTTGTCGAAAGCCTTCTGAAAGTCCAGATATAACACATCCACTGGTTCTCCCATTATCCACTCTACTAGTTACATCCTCGAGGATTAACCGGCCTTTAATCCATTCAATTTACCCAACACCACTTCCCGGCTAACCTGGATTTCGCTCAGATCCTCCATCTTATTTGACCCCCGGTCCCCCTGCTATTTTCTGGCAAATTAATTTATGTCTTCCTTAGTGAAGACAGAACCAAAGTAGTTATTCAATTGGTCTGCCATGTCCTTGTTCCCCATGATCAATTCACCTGCTTCTGACTGCAAGGGACCTACATTTGTTTTTAACTAATCTCTTTCTCTCTTCACATATCGATAAAACTTTCGCTGTCAGTTTTTATGTTCCCTGCCAGTTTTCTTTCATAATCTATTTTCCCTTTCCTAATTAAGCCCTGTGTCCTCCTCTGCTGGACTGAATTTCTCCCAGTCTTCTGGTAGGCTGCTTTTTCTGGCTAATTTGTATGCTTCATCTTTTGTTTTTATACTATCCCTGATTTTCCCTTGTTATCCATGGATGCACTACCTTCCCTGATTTAATTTATTTTGCCAAACTGGGATGAACAAATTGTTTGTAGTTCATCCATGCAGTCTTTAAATACCTTCCATGCACATCCACTGCCAACCCTTTAAGAATCACTTGTTAGTCTATCTTGGCCAATTCACGTCTCATACCTTCAAAGTTACCATTGTTTAAGTTCAGAACCCTTGTTTCTGCCTTAAATTATGTCACTCTCCATCCTAATGAAGAACTCAACCATATTATGGTCACTCTTGCCCAAGGGGCCACGCACAACAAGACTGCTAACTAACCCTTCCTCATTACTCAATAACCCAGTCTAGAATAGCCTGCTCTCTCGTTGGTTCCTCTACATGTTGGTTTAGAAAACTATCCCGCCATACATTCCAAGAAATCCTCTTCCTCAGCACCCCTGCACATTTGATTCACCCAATCTATATGTAGATTGAAGTCACCCATTATAACTGTTTTACCCTTGTTGCACACATTTCTAATTTCCTGTTTGATGCCATCCCCAACTCCACTACTACTGTTAGGTGGCCTGTACACAACTCCCACTAAGCGTTTTCTGCCCCTTAGAGTTTCGCAGCTCTACCCATATCGATTCCACATCCTCCAAGCTAATGTCCTTCCTTTCTATTGCATTAATCTCCTCTCTCACCAGCAACGCTACATATAGAACAGAACAGCCCAGGAACAGGCCCTTCGGCCCACAATGTCCGTGACAAACATGATGGCAAGACCAACTACCTGCCTGCACGTGATCCATATTCCTCCATTCCCTCCATATCCATGTGGCTTTCCAAAAGTCTCTTAACCATCATTATTATCACTCATATCTGCCTGTACCTCCACCCCTGGCAGCGCATTCCAGGCACCCACCACCCTCTGCGTAAAAAGACTTGCCCCACACATCCCCTTTAATCTTAATGCTGTGCCCTCTAGTAGTTGATTTTTCCATGCTGGGGAAAAAAATCTGACTGTTCCAGTCTGAAGAAGGGTCACGACCCGAAACGTCACCTATCCATCCACGTTCTCCAGAAATGCTGCCTGACCCGCTGAGTTACTCCAGCACTCTGTGAAACGTCACCTATCCACGTTCTCCACAGATGCTGCCTGACCCGCTGAGTTACTCCAGCACTCTGTGAAACGTCACCTATCCATGTTCTCCACAGATGCTGCCTGACCAGCTGAGTTACTCCAGCGTTTTGTGTCTTTCTTTGTAAACCAGCATCTGCGGTTCCTTGCTTCTGAAAAAAGAAGGCACAACCTGTCTGATGTCTGTATATTACGAGCAAAAAGTGCGCCTTAAGGGAAATAAATGTCTGGGAAGACATCAAACATGAAGGATTAAAGTGGCCAGTACAATAAATGTAGACAGAGTGGCCCATTAACTATAGCAGGGAGCAATAATAGTTAATAGAATTACTCTTCAAAGGGAGTGTAGAACAGTTAGGTCAGGAAGATTTGTTTGAGAATTGCATCTTAGTAGTAAACAACTGTAATTGCCACTGAAAGGGACTCACTTCAAAGGATTCGGGAACAAATATGTCAGATGATCTCATCTGTGAAATGTAGCATTGATGTAAAATGGAAAGATCATTTCCAGCAGTTCTTTGGAGGGCCCTAAAGAGAAAATGGAAGGCACGCTCGAGAAGAGAAATTAATCTTTGCTCCCTCACACATGTGAGAGAATCGGGCAGCAATTTTATTTGTTACAACATTTTACAATCAACGCGTACAAAGATAATCTTGCCCGATGGACAATTCGTTGGCAAGTCCACAAGGTCGGGGAATCGAGGACCAGAGGACATTGGTTTAAGGAGAAGGGGGAAAGATTTGATTGGAATCTGAGGGGTAACTTTTCACACAAAGGGTGGTGGGTGTATGGAACAAGCTGCTAGAGGAGGTAGTTATGACAATAGACTGTACAACTGCAGAAGGACCTCTTTGCTACTATATTCGATTCCTCGTGTTATAAAGGCCAACATGCCATTGCTTCACTGCCTGCTGTACCTGCATGCTTACTTTCATACACTGATGTACAAGGACCCCCAGATCCCGTTGTACTTCCCCTTTTCCCAACTTGACACCATTTAAGGCTGGGACTATCCCAACTTCCACATGAAGAAACAGTTAGACAGTACTTGCCACACCGGCCCAACATGTCCGAGCTACACTAGTCCCACCTGCCCGCGTTTGCGGGCAGGTGGGACTAGTGTAGCTGGGACATGTTGGCCGGTGTGGGCAAGTTGGGTCCAAGGGCCTGTTTCCAAACTGTATCACTCTACGACTCGACTAAATGCCAGAAATGAAAGATTATTTTCTCTCTCTGTGTCCAGTGGGGTTTTCTCCGGTGCTCCGCAGTTTGAGGAGCATCCTCCCCTCCAAGATCACCTCCCTGACTCCAACTCCACACCCACAGGTCTTTGGGATGCGGGAGGAAACCGGAGCCATGGTCTGTGAACACAGGGGCGGCACAGTGGCACAGCTGGTAGAGCCGCTGTCACACCTCCAGGGACCCGGGTACAATCCCCACCTCGGGTGCTGTCCGTGCAGCGTTTGCACGTTCCCCCAGTTGACCGCGTAAGTTTCCTTCGGGTGCTCCAGTATCCTCCCACATCCCAAAGACGTGCGGCTGTGTAGGTTAATTGGCCCAGTGTAAATTGCCCCTAGTGTGTAGGGAGTGGATGAGAACATGGGATAGACAATAGGTACAGGAGTAGGCCATTCGGCCCTTCGAGCCTGCACCGCCATTCAATATGATCATGGCTGATCATCTCCAATCAGTACCCCGTTCCTGCCTTCTCCCCATATTCCCTGACTCTGCTATTTTTAAGAGCTCTCTCTTGAAAGCATCCAGAGAACCTGCCTCCTCCGCCCTCTGGAGCAGAGAATTCCACAGACTCACCACTCTCTGTAAGAAAAAGTGATTCCTCGTCTCCGTTCTAAATGGCTTACTCCTTATTCTTAAACTGTGGCCCCTGGTTCTGGACTCCCCCAACATCGGGAACATGTTTCCTGCCTCTGGTGTGTCCAAGCCCTTAACAATCTTATATGTTTGAAATGTAGGATAATGTAGAACTAGTGGGCTGATGGGCCTGTTTCCATGCTGTATCTTTCAAACGGCTGAGATCTTCAAAGATAAATAATTCGCCTGTGGATGAATCTGAGATAAAAACTGTAGAAATAGCTGCAAAACAAGTGAAATGAACACTGATTAGCATGTGTAAGAAAGAACTGCAGATGCTGGTAAAATCGAAGGTAGACATTAAATGCTGGAATAACTCAGTGGGTTAGGCAGCATCTCTGGAGAGAAGGAATGGGCGACGCTTCTGGTCTGAGGAAGGGTTTCGACCTGATACGTTGCCCGTTCCTTCTCTCTAGTGATGCTGCCTGTCCCGCTGAGTTACTGATTAGCTTGTGTCGATTGTTGTCTCTGGAATGACGCAGATTGAGAGGAGACCTGATAGAAAGATATAAAATTATGAGAGGCATAACAGAATAAAGAATTTTACTCCCAAATCAACAGCTTAAAGAAGGTAAGTCCAATATGCTGTCTCTGTGAAGCAAGCATCAGACACGGCTGCTCACTGTTTCAGGCACAGTTTAGCTCACCGCTTTCAGCAACTGCTTTGTGCAATGCTCCTTGCCTGTGCTGGGATTGAGTGCATTGATTAGTTTGGCTGCTTTGTATTATCTGCCCTCTGCTCCACAATCAATGGGGAAATGAAGCTTCACATTGCTGTAATCCATCCAAGGAATTCCCTGGGCAACTAATCACCATCTCACCCTCGGCCTCTCCCAGCTGCGTAGGAGGAGAGGTGTGTAGAGCAACTATACCCCGACAATACCCTTCTATAGTGTGTATCGCCCCTTGCTTTACACAGATACACATAGACACATGAATGAATAGGTTTATTGGCCAAGTACTCACATACAAGGAATTTGCCTTGGTGCTCCGCCCATAAGTGACAACATGACATATAGTGACAATTAGGAATGACACATAAAACATAAAACATTAATAATAAAACAGTATCGATTATCGATCATACTCGGCCAGCCGCATAATCCAGGACGAGTCTCACCCTCTTCTGAAGAGTCAAGATTGTTCGAGCTGGACGTACGATAATAAAACAATGACATTCTCACTTGCAGCAGCACCACTGAATATGTAAACATTGTAAACTGTGAACAATATAATAAACTAGATTCCTTTCTCTCCTCCCCCATCAGGCAACAGGTACAGAAGTGTGAAAACTGAATCTCCAGATTCAGGGACAGTTTCTTCCCAAATATGATCAGGCAACTGAACCATCCTATCGCCAACTAGAGTGAGCGGTCCCGAGCGACTATCGACCTCATTGGACACCCTCTTTTATCTGAATTTATCTTGCACTAAACGTTATTCCTTTTATCATCCATCTGTACTCTGCGGATGACTTGATTGTAATCATGTATTGTAATTACGTATGGTCTTTCCGCAACTTAAAGCGATGCCCTCTAGTTTTTGACACGCTGGGATAAAGCCACTCTAAGGATTTTATATACTTCTATTAGGTCTCTCTACTACTTCCGATATTCCAGAGAAAAGAACCCATCTGTCCAACCTCTCCCTCTGGCAAATACCCTCTAATCCCGCCAACATTCGGGATTAAAACACCTCTCTAAAGCCTCCACATCCTAGTACACTGTCACAGGGCGATGCAGTCAAACCAAAGTCCTATAAATTGGTTACTCGGTTTAGAGATACAGCGCAGAATCAGGCCCTTCAGCCCACTGATGCCGCACCAACCAGCGATCCGATCCCCACACACACTGGGGATCATTTTTACATTTTATACCAAGCCAATCTACCTGGAGTGTGGGAGGCAACTGGAGCAGCCGCTAGCTGGGCATGGGGGAGAAGGTACAAACTCCGTACGGACGGCTCCCGTGGTCGGGATCGAACCCCAGTCTCTGGCGCTGCATTCGCTGTGAGGCAGCAACTCTACCGCTGCGCCACCGTGCCGTGATGCGAGTTTATGTGTTGAGTCACAAGTAATTAAATAATTTTGAACAACCTATATTGTCTGCTGAAGTATACTTTGTGACAGCTGGATATTTTATTGAGTGAGTGTGAAGGTGTCAGTGTTGTAATTGTTACTTTGATAAACAGTGAGTGATGGGGCTCTTCCCACTTGACTCCCTGCACAGGTGCTTCACCTGATTACTAGCACATGTGCAGAAGATACACCCGGCAATAAGGCTGAGAGTAATTGCTAATGCTTATCAGGTTGCTTCTGCAGCGCTCGGTCTGCCGGGTTGCAGCAGGGCCTGGCCTGGCCTGGCCTGGGGTAGCTCTGCCCAACACCGCTAGAAACGGCAGGAGTCCAGGCTGGCACGGTGGCGCAGCGGTAGAGTTGCAGCTTTACAGTGTCAGAGACCCGGGTTCCATCCTGACTACGGGTGCTCTCTGTACCGAGACCCACGCTCTCCCCGTGACCTAGGTGGGTTTTCTCCGGGTGCTCCGGTTTCCTCCCTACAGATTTGTATGTTAATTGGCTTCAGTAAATTGTAATAGTGTGTGTACGGTAGTGTGTGTACGGTAGTGTGTGTACGGTACTGTGTGTACGGTACTGTGTGTGTACGGTAGTGTGTGTACGGTAGTGTGTGTGTACGTAGTGTGTGTGTACGGTAGTGTGTGTAGTAGTGTGTGTACGGTACGTGTGTGTACGGTAGTTTGTACTGTGTGTGTAAGGTAGTGTGTGTGTACGGTACTGTGTGTACGGTAGTGTGTGTACGGTAGTGTGTGTGTACGTGTGTGTGTACGGTAGTGTGTGTACGGTACGGTAGTGTGTGTACGGTAGTGTGTGTACGGTAGAGTGTGTACGTAGTTTTGTGTGTACGGTAGTGTGTGTCGGTAGTGTGTGTACGGTAGTGTGTGTGTTACGGTTAGTGTGTGTGGTAGTGTGTGTGTACGGTAGTGTGTGTACGTAGTGTGTGTACGGTACTGTGTGTGTACGGTAGTGTGTGTACGTAGTGTGTGTACGGTAGTGTGTGCACTGTGTGTGTACGGTAGTGTGTGTACGGTAGTGTGTGTACGGTAGTGTGTGTACGGTAGTGTGTGTACGGTAGTGTGTGCGGTAACGGTACTGTGTGTGTACGTAGTGTGTGTACGGTAGTGTGTGTACGGTAGTGTGTGTGTACGGTAGTGTGTGTACGGTAGTGTGTGTACGGTAGTGTGTGTACGGTAGTGTGTGTACGGTAGTGTGTGTACGGTAGTGTGTGTACGGTAGTGTGTGTGTACGGTAGTGTGTGTGTACGGTAGTGTGTGTGTACGGTAGTGTGTGTACGGTAGTGTGTGTGTACGGTAGTGTGTGTACGGTAGTGTGTGTACGGTAGTGTGTGTACGGTGTGTGTGTGTACGGTAGTGTGTGTACGGTAGTGTGTGTGTACGGTAGTGTGTGTGTACGGTAGTGTGTACGGTATGTGTGTGTACGGTAGTGTGTGTACGGTAGTGTGTGTTACGGTACTGTGTGTACGGTGTGTGTGTGTACGGTGTGTGTTACGGTAGTGTGTGTGTACGGTAGTGAGTGTGGTGTGTGTACGGTAGTGTGTGTACGGTAGTGTGTGTGTACGGTAGTGTGTGAGTACGGTAGTGTGTTGTGTACGGTACTGTGTGTGTACGGTAGTGTGTGGGTACGGTAGTGGAGTGTGTCGTACTGTGTGTACGGTAGTAGGTGTGTGTGTACGGTAGTGTGTGTACGGTACTGTGTGTACGGTGTGTGTGGTTGAGTGTACGGACTGTGTGTACGGTAGTGTGTTGAACGGTAGTAGTGTGTGGTACTGTGAGTGTAAGTGTGTGTACGGTGTGTGTGCGGTAGTGTGTGTGTACGGTTAGTGTGTGTACGGTACTGTGTGTACGTAGTGTGTGTACTGTGTGTACGGTAGTGTGTGTGTACTACTGTGTGTACGTAGTGTGTGTACGGTAGTGTGGTGTACGGTAGTGTGTGTACGGTAGTGTGTGTGTACGGTAGTGTGTGTGGTAGGTGTGTGTACGGTAGTGTGTGTCTACGGTAGGTGTGTGTGTACGGTGTACCCGTAGTGTGTGGAGTGTGTACGGTAGTGTGTGTGTACGGTAGTGTGTGTACGGTAGTGTGTGTGTATGTGTGTACGGTATGTGTGTGTACGGTAGTACGTGTAGTACGGTAGTGTGTGTGTACGGTGTGTGTACGGTACTGTGTGTACGGTAGTAGTGTGTGTGTACGTGTGTGTGTACGGTAGTGTGTGTAACGGTACGGTAGTGTGTGTGTGTGTACGGTAGTGTGTGTACGGTACGGTAGTGTAACGGTCTGTTACGGTGTGTAGGTAGTGTGTGTGTACGGTAGTGTGTGTACGGTAGTGTGTGTACGGTTGTGTGTGTAACGGTAGTGTGTACGTGCGGTACTGTGTGTACGGTAGTGTGTGTGTACGGTAGTGTGTGTGTACGGTAGGTGTACGGACTGTGTGTACGGTAGTGTGTGTACGGTAGTGTGTGTACGGTAGCGGTGTGTGTGTACGGTAGTGTGTACGGCGGTATGTGTGTACGGTAGTGTGTGTACGGTAGTGTGTGTGTACGGTAGTGTGGTACGGTACTGTGTGTACGGTAGTGTGTTGTACTGTGTGTAAGTGTGTGTGTACGGTAGTGTGGTTACGGTACTGTGTGTACGGTATGTGTGTACGGTACTGTGTGGGTAGTGTGACGGTAGTGTGTGTACGGTACTGTGTGTACGGTATGTGTGTTAGTGTAAGCCTGGTAAGTACGGTACCAACGGTCCAATGTCCATCAAGGTACCGGCTCGCTAAGTCGGCCTTGGAAGTCGGCTATGGGAACGGATCTGCAGGCGGGGCCGGGCTGGAGTTCCAGAGCCCAGGCCGCAAGGGGCAGATTCCACCCGGCCGGCCGCCCACCTCACCCGGAATGGGCCACACGTTTTCAGGGGGATTTCCGTGGCTACTTGTAATTTTGTCCGGATTGAAGGAGGTGGCGGACCTCCATATAATATATAAAGCATGTAATTATATGCTTTAATTATAATGCATATAATTAGTTAGTTATCCAATTGTAGCTAATTACAAAATTCAATTACTAGATCTAAACATCTATCCATTTTTTAAGAAAATATTAACATTTTTTAAAAAGCCTAAGTGTCCAAATAACATTCACGCAAGAATTCGCAACATAACATGATTTTTAAATCTAATTGTCATGAATTTATAGGCCAAATTGAAGGAATTTAGTATTTAATGCCCTTAGATTAATGGCCATTTAAATCAACTTGCGAGTGGGATTTTATGGAACGCGATGGATTGGAAAGTTGCGGTGAATTTAAACCCCATATCAGCAGGAAAAATACTGTCGGTTCGGATGGGGAATAAATCACCGTTTCGCAACATGAAATTTAGATTAAGGTCATCTTAACAAACAAGTTTATATGAAAAAATAAACAGCTCTCCTTTACCTGTCCTCTACGTAAAATCCGTCCCTGTTCAAGGCATTAGAAGCTAATTTTTATTTTACTCCAGCGCTGAAATAGTTGGGCGATTAAAAAGAAAAAAATTCACATACCGGCATTCGGAACGAATCTTCAGCAAAAGCTCGCACTCCGAGAAAAGTTAATTCCGGAAGGTATTGGAAAACCGCATTTTAACCCCGCCCCCCCTGCTCAAAGGCGGCAAAGTTGCGCACACGGCCAGTGACAGAACTGCAGCGCCACTGAAGGTAACTTTTGTAACATACCTAGAAACATGTTCCCGATGTTGGGGGAGTCCAGAACCAGGGGCCACAGTTTAAGAATAAGAGGTAAGCCATTTAGAATAGAGACGAGGAAACACTTTATCACACAGAGAGTTGTGAGTGTGGAATTCTCTGCCTTAGAGGGCGGGGGAGGCAGGTTCTCTGGATACTTTCAAGAGAGAGCTAGATAGGGCTCTTCAAGATAGCTGTCAGGGGATATGGGGAGAAGGCAGGAACGGGGTGCTGATTGGGGATGATCAGCCATGATCACATTGAATGGTGGTGCTGGCTCGAAGGACTGAATGGCCTACTCCTGCACCTATTGTCTATTGAAATGTTAAAGACCAGAGGGCATGGCTTAAAGATGAGAGGAGCAACGTTTAAAGATGATTACGGGGCAAACTGAATAGAGTGGTGGGTGCTTGGAACACGCTGCCCGGGCTGGTGGTGGAGGCAGATTTGATAATGATGTTTAAGAGGCTTTTAGGTTGATACTTGGACATGCATGGATTGGAGGAATATGGATCACCTGCAGGCAGCTGATATTAGTTAATCTTGGCATTTTGCACAGTATGGACATTGTGGACCGAAGGGCCTGTTCTTGCGTGGGGGGGGGGGGGGTAGTGTTAGGTGTGAGGAGGATGCTAGGAGACTGCAAGGTGACTTGGATAGGCTGGGTGAGTGGGCAAATGCATGGCAGATGCAGTATAATGTGGATATATGTGAGGTTATCCACTTTGGTGGTAAAAACAGGAAAGCAGACTATTATCTGAATGGTGGCAGATTAGGAAAAGGGGAGATGCAGCGAGACCTGGGTGTCATGGTACACCAGTCATTGAAAGTAGGCATGCAGGTGCAGCAGGCTGTGAAGAAAGCGAATGGTTTGTTAGCTTTCATAGCGAAAGGATTTGAGTATAGGAGCAGGGAGGTTCTACAGCAGTTGTACAGGGTCTTGGTGAGACCACACCTGGAGTATTGCGTGCAGTTTTGGTCTCCAAATCTGAGGAAAGACATTCTTGCCATAGAGGGGGTACAGAGAAGGTTCACCAGACATTCCTGGGATGTCAGGACTTTCATATGAGGAAAGACTGGAAAGACTCGGCTTGTACTCGCTAGAATTTAGAAGATTGAGGGGGGATCCTATAGAAACTTACAAAATTCTTAAGGGGTTGGACAGGCTAGATGCATGAAGATTGTTCCCGATGTTGTGGAGGTCCAGAACAAAGGGTCACGGTCTAAGGATAAGGGGGAATTCCTTTAGGACCGAGATGAGGAAAACATTGTTCATACAGAGTGGTGAGTCTGTGGAATTCTCTGCCACAGAAGGTAGTTGAGGCCAGTTCATTGGCTATATTTAAGAGGGAGTTAGATGTGGCCCTTGAAGCTAAAGGGATCAGGGGGTATGGAGAGAAGGCAGGTACGGGATACTGAGTTGGATGATCAGCCATGATCATATTGAATGGAGGTGAAGGGCCGAATGGCCTACTCCTGCACCAATGTTTCTATGTTTCTATGAACTGTTCTGTACTAACCTAGCTCGTTGTAGCTGGGAGGCTGCAGCTGTAACTATGTCCCACAATATTGCTCTGTGTGCGGAGGTGCCAGGCGGCAGTTAGATGCTGTTTGTTCTGTCTTACAACTGATTGTAAAACGTTTCGCCTGGTCCTCAACCCATGAAATGCTCAAAATCAGACCCTTGTCCGCATTAAACGAGATCTGACTAACAGAGTGCTCTCTCTCCCCCTGCTGGCAACGTGCAGGTCTGGTCTTAGTCTGGACAATCACACTTCCACTTTGAGACAAGCCAGACACAAAAAACTGGACTATAACTCAGCGGGACAGGCGGCATCTCTGGAGAGAAGGAATGGGTGACGTTTCGGGTCGAGACCCTTCTGCAGACTGAGAGTTGGGGAGAGGGAAACGAGAGACACAGACGGTGATGAAGAGAGATGTAGAATGTATGAAAGATATATGCAAAAAAGTGATGATGATAAAGGAAACAGGCCATTGTTAGCTGTGGGCTAGGTGAAAACGAGTCACAGTACAACGAGAATCAACAACATGACTTTGAACGATTTGGGTGGGTTAGGAGAGAGAGAGAGAGAGAGGGGATTGAAGGGTTACTTGAAGTTAGAGAAAGCAAATTCATACCACTGGGTTGCAAGTTACCCAAACAACACGAGGAACTGCAGATGCCGGCTTACAACTAGAGACAAAAAATGCCGTGATGTAACTGTGAAAGTACGAGTCTGGTCCTTGTGATGGGCTGGGCCACATCAACAACTCTCCACAATTTCTTGTGGTCTTGGGCAGAGCTGCTCCCAAACCAAGCCATGATGCAACCAGACAGTCCGCTCTCTATGTTGGAGGTTTGGATGAATTATTGGAGACATGCCAGATCTACTCAGTCTCCTCAGGAAGTGGTGGGGTTGCTGCATTCTTGGCCGTCGCATGAGATCTACAGGAGGTCCTGCCTCTGTCATCATCAGGGACCCACACCACCCTGGGTGTCAGGGGTTATGGGGAGAAGGCAGGAGAATGGGGTTCGGAGGGAGAGATAGATCAGCCATGATTGAATGGTAGAGTCAACATGATGGGCTGAATGGCCTAATTCTGCTGCTATCACTTATGACCCGATGATCAATATGGTTGGTCCATGACAGGTCAGTGGTAATATTAACACCAAGGAACTTGAAGGTCCCCACCATTCACACACACGCACGTCATTCACACATTGTACTCAAGGGAGAGATAGATTTAGCTCTTAGGGCCTACGGTATCAAGGGATGTGGGGAGAAGGCAGGAACAGGGTACTGATTTTGGATGATCAGCCATGATCATATTGAATGGCGGTGCTGGCTGGAAGGGCCGAATGGCCTCCTGTACCTATTGTCTATGTTTCTACTCCACTACCAAACTTCACTTTGGATAGTTTAGCTTAGTTGGTTTAACGAGGTACAGTGAAAAGCTTTTGTGTTGCGTGCTACCCAGTCAGCCGAAAGACAATACATGATTACACTCGAGCTGCAGTGTGGAACCTCCCCACCATCGATGGGATCTACAGGAGTGGCTGCCTCCAAAAGGCAGCCAGCATCATCAGAGACCCACGCCACCCTGGCCACAAACTCATTTCAATGGGATCCCTCCATCGGGAAGAAGGTACAGGAGCCTGAAAACAGTGACCTCCAGGTTCAAGAGCAAATTCTTCCCAGCAACCATCAGGCTCTTGACCACTGCCCAACACTAACTACACATGGACGCAAAAAGCTGGAGTAACTCAGTGGGACAGGCAGTATCTCTGGAATGGGTGACATTTCAGGTCAAGACCCTTCCTCAGACTGAGAAGGGTCTTGATCCGAAAAGTCACCCATTCCTTCTCTCCAGAGATGCTGCGTGTCCCACTGAGTTACTCCAGCTTTTTGTGTCTATCTTTGGTTTAAACCAGCACCTGCAGTTCCTTCCCACACAATACTAACTCCACTATGAACTGCCTTGGTTGATCTTATGATCTTTTATTTTGTTTTGCATTAATACTGTTTTTTTTCAATTGAATTCTTTTTTTGTTTGTCTTGTAATGTCATCCTATTGCGTGCCATGTTTATAGACCTGTTATGCTGCTAAAAGTAAGAATATAATTGTTCCATTGTCAGTACATTTGACAATTGAACACTTGATGACAGTTTCAAGGCACCCAATCTATCGACCTTTCCAGGGTGATTAATCGCATTCTTATTCTGACCTGCAGCAGTCTTTGCCTCTTCAATTGTTTCACAGATGAACCGGTCCCAGCTCAGTACAGACAAGAGTGGAATAGCTGAGAGCCTTGAATCTCTCCTGCGCTGTCGAGTCTACTTCTACACCATATCGCCTGGTTTGGCAACTCAAAGGCCCAGCACCAAAGGAGATAACAGAGTGATGGACACTGTCCACTCCATCATGTGTACTGACCTCCCCACCATCAAAAGCCCTGCCTTAAAAAGGCAGCGAGCATCATCAGAGACCCACACCACCCTGGCCACACTCTCTTCTCACCTACCATCGGGGAGAAGGTAAAGGAGCCTGAAAACCGTGACCTCCAGGTTCAGGAACAGCTTCTTCTCAACAGCCATCAGGCTCTTGAACACTGCACAGCACTAACCTCAGCAACGATGATCTTCTACGGACTGTGACTGACGCACTACAATGCTGAGAACTATATTCTGCACTCTGTATCTTCCCCTTTGCTCCACCTATTTACTTGAGTGTGACTTGATTGTATTTATGTACGGTGTTATCTGATCTGTTCGGATAGGGTGCAGATCAAAGCTGTTCACTGAACCTCGGTAACTCGTAAGAATAATAAACCTAAACTTGGGCCTGTCCCAATTAATCTATTTTTCTCGGCGATTTGCCGGCACCCGTCATAGTCGCGAGCAGGTCGCCGAAAATGTCAAAACGTTGTAAATCCAGCGGCGACCAGAAAAAGGTACGGCTCTTTGGGCGACTACTCGCGACCGTACGGGCATCACCGGCATGTCGCCTGTACGGTGGTGAGTAGTCGCCCAAAGAGTCGGACCTTTTTCTGGTCGCCGCTGGATTTCTAACATGTTGAAAATCTTCAGCCACCTGCTGCGACTAATGATGGGTGCCGACATTTCGCCGAAAAATATCGCGTAAGTGGGACAGGCCTTTAAGTCTTCGTAGGGTTTGTGGGTAGCAGGTTTTTCTGAGAAGCATTTTGTTGACATGTAAAGATTGTGGCACAGACTGAGAACAGCGCCTCTAATGAGCAGCAAACATACGAATTGCAGCCTTGAGACAGTGTCAATTATTGGAAGGATTGGCAGCAAGATTCATTAGTGAACAGTCACATCAGTCACGCTCTTTAAAGGTTCGCCCAGCCCCTGAGTCGGGGGAATAGGTGGCCACAGGCTGTGTATTATTCAAGGTTTGTGCTCCAGTCCGCGGGTAAGTATTCCCTGCGCCCAGCTTTGTGAAGGGCAAGGCGACTCCATTTTGAGGCAGAGAGCGAAACATCTTCAGAAAGATAAAGTCCAAGCTAAGTGATCAGCTTTCAAAGCAGTAAGCAGTGCCTAGATGGGGGAGTGGGCCACTAGAGGCCCTGCAGCAGCCTGGAGCTCGGCTGCACCGGGCACCGCTCTCAGAGGCCAATGCACTCCATTTATTCAAGAGATTTAGATAAAGCTCTTAGGGTTAACGGAATCAAGGGATATGGGGAGAAAGCAGGAACAGGGAACTGATTTTGGATGATCAGCCATGATCATATTAAATGGCCTACTCCTGCACCTGTTTTCTATGAGTGCATGCACCACACGGTACATTACAAATAAAGTACCAGACCGTACCAATAGACAATACGTGCAGGAGTAGGCCATTCGGCCCTTCTGGACAGCACTGCCATTCATTGTGATCATGGTTGATCATCCACAATCAGTACCCCGTTCCTGCCTTCTACCCCCATATCCCTTGACTCTGCTATCTTTAGGATCTCTATCCAACTCTCTCTTGAAAGCATCCAGAAAATTGGCCTCCACCGCCTTCTGAGGCAGAGAATTCCACAGAAACACAACTCTCTGAGTGAAAAGAAAGTCCTCATCTCTGTTCTAAATGGCCTAGCCCTTATTCTTAAACTGTGGCCCCTGGTTCTGAAATCCCCCAACATCGGGAACATGTTTCCTGCCTCAAGTGTGTCCAATCCCTTGATAATCTTATATCGTTCATATAATAGGTTCTTCACAAAGGAATACAGCAGACACAACTGTTATCCTTTTCCAAACACAAGGAATTGCAGGTGCTTGTTTACCAAAAAATATACAAAGTGCTGGAGTAACTCATCGGGTCAGACAGCATCTCTGAATGACATGGATAGGTAACTTTTGAAACAAGTTTGAAACAAGTTTATTCATGGATAACCCCTTGAGATGAACAGTCATCTCATTTTCGAGGGGGTCCAACATAGAACATACAGCACAAGACATAACGTACATAGAGGCTCTCATTGACACACCTACCCACACACCAATCCCAAAACCCCTCCATCCCCACTTGTTATAGTTTATGACAATTGTTCATTAACTTTACATATCCAATAATAATAAGTTATGTATTACGGCATAATGTTGATGCATAATACCATATACCACCTATCATACATCGTACGTTAGGGGGTACGTTGGACCCCTTCCCTCGTTTTCGAGGGGGTCTAACATTATTACCTGATATATTATTTCATAGTATTGTGACATGATACAATATGACCTTGTTACACTATGCAATACAATAATACGTAAGTGTAATGGCCATGCATATACATTAGCTATGCCAAATGATCACACACAGAGCAAGCTAGATAAAGGAACTCGAAGACTCTAATACTAGAAACAGGTACATGGTTTAATAAGAAAAAGTAAAAGTGTATTTTTAAATAGACTAAATGAGCTAATAGTTCTTATGGTACTAGGCAGAGTGTTCCAGTCAGAAGGAGCTTTGAATTTAAATGCACGTCTCCCAATTTCTTTGTTAGTTCTTGGAATGAAAAAGAAGGGTTGCTGAATATGTCTTAGTGAATACGAGGGTGTGTATGGTAATAGGTCTTGTTTTAAATAAGAATGGTAATTGAAATGGATGCATTTAAAGATGAACTGGAACCAGCGGTAGCATCTTCGAGTGTGGGGGGATAACCAGTTTAGAGTTTCGTACATAGAACAGTGGTGAGTTAGATATGGACACCTTAAAATAAATCTGCAGAGACTATTATAAACTACATTGAGGGGTTGAAGGTTTTCAGCTCTGGACCCTTCTACAGACTTATTCCCAGATGTTATCAGGCAACTGAACCATCCTACCACAACCAGAGAGCAGTGCTGAACTACTATCTACCTCTTTGGTGACTCTCGGACAATCCTTGATCGGACTTTGCTGGCTTTACCTTGCACTAAACGTTATTCCCTTATGCATCTGTATATTGTGGAATGCTCGATTGTAATCATGTGTTGTCTTTCCGCTGAGTGGATAGGACACAACAAACGCTTTCCACTATACCTCGGTACACGTGACAGTAAACTGAACTAAATTGAACTGAGGGAGAAAGCTGAGAGAGGAGGGAGGGGACAAAGCAAGGCACGTAATAGGCGAAGATCATCACAAAATGCTGGAGTAACTCAGCGGGACAGGCAGCATCTCTGGAGAGAAGGATTGGGTGACGTTTCGGATCGAGACCCTTCTTCAGACTGATGTCATGGAGAAGGAAATACATAGATAAGGAAGTGTAAGGTGTGAAAATAGGGCAAAGGGAATAGAGATCAAGGAAAATGTAGCATAGATCATTGTTAGCTGGGAGAAGGTAAGGACAAAGCAAACAGATAAAATGTAGTCGGAGACAGTGAGACTGGCCGGAGAACGGGGAAGGGGGATTGATGGAGCGAGAGGGAAAGCAAGGGTTACTAGAAGTTGGAAAAGTCAATGTTCATACTGCTGGGATGTAAACTGCCCAAGCAAAACATAGAATCATAGAAAATAGGTACAGGAGTAGGCCATTCAGCCCTTCGAGCCTGCACCGCCATTCAATATGACCATGGCCGATCATCCAACTCAGTATCCTGTACCTGCCTTTTCATACTCCCTGATCCCTTTAGCCACAAGGGCCACATCTAACTCCCTCTTAAATATAGCCAATGAACTGGCCTCAACTACCTTCTGCGGCAGAGAATAGTAAGATTAAACGAGAACTTACCAGTTCTAAGTTTGATCGTTATTTTATGAGGAGTGACAATGAGGGATTACGTGAAGAAGCCCCGCCTGGCGCTGGAACGGCATACTTCAAAGCAGCGGCATGAAAAACACAGAACACAATAGCCGGAGTAAGATAGTAAGGCTCAATGTAGATTTAGAACTACCAGATGATCATTTATTTTATGAGGGTCGGAAGTGGAGGGCACGTAATCCCTCATCGTTACTCCTCATAAAATAACGATCAAACTTCGAGCTAGTAAGTTCTCGTTTAATCTTACTATTTTACTTCGGAGTCACGTGAGTGACTACGTGAAGATTTTGTAGCTTCTGTGTTTTTTATGTCGTAGACTCATTCCATACGACAATCTGGCTCAATCAACACAGTAATGAGCAAATAACACATTTTTTTCCAAACATTGTCTCAGTTTTATGTGATAAATTTTTTCCCATTATAAAAGAATGAAAGTAATGCCCTTTCCATTGAAAGGCAAATTTATCACATAAATATCAATTGATAATATAATTTGATAGTATAAACAAAGCAACAATTACAGAGAACCCAACGCTCTGTGTCCAATCCTGACACCATGACTGGTTCCTTGTAACTTTAATATTTATTTTACACCCTCCTGCGGCCTTGAATCTTTGCTCGAGCGGCCTATCCTGTGCCATTCCTGTGAATATATCTACCTCCTTAATGGAGTGATTTTCCACATCTCATTGTCTAGTTCCACTGAGTTTTAAACATGTTTTAACCATCTAGAATATAATTATCTAGAACCATCAGTTTTTACTGATACTTAATGTGGTTTTTGTGTGCAATAAGTAGTGCTGTCTCACCACCACAGAGACTCTTACCTACTTTAACATATTGAGTCAATGTTGGCACACACACAATTTTTGGCTGACAGGATATGCTTAAATTTTACCTTGGTTCCAGCTCTTCTTGGTCTACTTTGTTTGGTAAATTCATAAACATATAAGATAATGTAATCTGTAGCCACATGCAATTATTTAACGTAACATTTGCAATGTTTGCACTCTTATGCTGATACTAAAGTCATGAGCATTATTACTTTCAATGTTAATTTTTTGAATCATTGATAGAATTGGAGTCCATTGCCTAAGGCAAGTCAGGACTATGCTGATTTCCCAACTTCTGTATTTCAACTTTGGACATACATACATACATATATATATATATATATATATACACACATACATACATACATACATATATATATACATACATACATATATATATATACATATATATACACATATATATCCCTTTTACATATCGGGATATTACGAATGAACCCGATAACTTCTTGGTCAGCAATTTGTCCTAAATAGGACGATAAACAGTAAGAGCTCTATTATTGGCTCTATCACTTAGATGCTGAGAAAAAATGCAATCCACAAGGAACCCATATATCTAATATGATAAAATAACTTTTACTGTCTGCAAAAGACTTCCAATTTCTTATAAACAAAATATTGTTTTTTAAAACAATTTCTCCAAATTGCTGGTATAACATTCCTTTTGTACATAATTGTTATATTAGTTAAAACATTCATAGACCTCTTTGACCGTCAAACTGTTATAATGGTCTGGTCAAACCTGCAGATAACCAAATTCATATCTTCATGCCATGGATGAATTTGTACAACAAATTCAAAACAATAAATTACTGCAACTATGAGTCATCATAACTGGTTCAACATCACTCTCAACATTAATGAGAACCATGAAGGTCCGGTTTGGGCCACCAAACGCCCCTGGCAGCGTCCTGCTACATTTTCATCAGATACTGCCCTATCAGACAAAAATGAGGAACATAAAAGAACATCTTTCCTCATGTAATTTAGCGAAATGCATCCACCGCTCCTGCTCTCGGTTTTCCCACGAGAACATTTGAGAGATCGGTGATTTAATCTGGATACAACCGGATTAATGGTAAGTAATCCATATTACTGACAATGTTTTTCCCCCAATTTGTTGTCTGCGACAACATTGTCTCTTCCTTAGAGATAAACAGCTGGACTAAAACATTTTTAGAATACACCACATCTGGTTACCCAGATAATCACTTGATAATGATCTTACTTGACTCATGTGATTGATATATGCCACAGCCGTGGTATTGTTCACCTGATATGACATGCACACTTTCATAATAGAACAATAGGCATTTAATCCATAAAAACTCCTGATACTCCAATAATTAATACAAATGTTTGGAGAAAATTTCTTAGGACAATCCATTTGCAATTACCTGGTGTTATTGTCCGTAGTCCCAAACAAGGGACGTATCAAATATTAACTTGATAAGAATAGATATTATTCTTATCTTAACCCAAATAATCACAGAAGCTATCCATCATCTGATAATACTTGCTTCAGCTTGCAACGGCTGCTAAGCTTATATATTTAAAGCAGCTTGTGGACCTTTTCTATCCACTACTTTAATTCTGATAACATATCCTTTGGTAATTGCATGGGCCTGAAAACAAAGGCCTGCATACTCTTATAATGCTCGTGTTTTCCCTTTTTTGGAGCTTTTTTACTCTTTTACTTAAGCTCTTTCTCTGATGGAGGGGCAAAGTTTGTCAACAAAGCAATGAGACATATTTGTATCTCGGAAAACTTTTTTCCCCCTCATATGGTGCTGAATTACTCCTAAACCCAGAATAGTAATTTAGGAATGTTTATGAATGCCTAAAGCATAGGTTTTATTGGATGGGTCAGGACCCTCGTCTCTCAACAGGCTTGTAATTGCTGCACTAATTTGCAGCTGACTCCTGATCAACCTTCCAATTAAAATTGTGATCAAGCTAAACCATGACCATGTCCTCATTAGTGCAAGTGCTGATCTTCTTATCAGTGCAATTGTTGTTCCAGTAATTATGTGAACAGCCTAGAACTGAGTTTAATCCATTAGACAATGTCTTAACTTGCACAGCTGACCCATTCTAATTTCAAGCACCTGTAAATATGATAATAAATTGGTACTAAATACGAATCCTTTGAGACTTGTAGTAATGATTAACAATTTGTTAATAACAACTGTTTTCCAATGTTGAAGATGTCCATTTTGATTAAATGTTTTTACACTGTAAAAGTGTATTTAAAATGATGTCTTGTATGGCTTTACCACCACATCTTCTTTTTCCCTGGGGAAATTTATGATACAAATTTACGTACCTCTTCTTTATTGGAGATATTTTGGGTGCAAACCTAAAATCAATGTTTAGGTTTTCCTATACAGGTGAACCCAATTCCTTCTACAAATTTTTTTGTAGATCCTTTACACATTAAAATAAATCAACCCTGTGTTATGCCATATCATTGATCATAACACACCTGTAATCTCCCACAATTGGAACAAGTTCTTCTGTAACAAGTTTTTGCACCTCTTCAAATGTACATGAAGCCTTCTCTCCCCAACCATATGGGTTCACATAAGGCTGTGTTGGATAAAATATTTATTTATCATACTCCTGCCTTTGTTTTGATCCATTATCAAATCTTTACATTGGATCATAATTTTTCCAAAGTTTAATGACCAATAGTCTTTCCTTTGTATCAATGTCTTTGATTTATCCTGAAACAGGTTTACTCCATAATAATCAGGAGTTTAACATAACTTGATCTGTTTTGACCTGCAAATCTAAAGTGCAAAATTGGTCCCAATAACAATTACATACATATATACATATATATATATATTTTTTTATTATATATTTTTCTCCCATTGAGCTCCACAAACTAATGGCAATTTGTCTTTTTATTTTAAATGTTTTGGTTATTGCACAATGTTTTATTTGTTTTACATCAGTAGTGATGCCACGCACCAGCTTGAAATACTTTGAAATCATATTTCCTTATGTCTCCATATAATTGAGATTTGGATACCATAATCGGATTCACCGTTGATACCTTAATAAAACATAAAATGTTTTATCAATAACTCTGCTGTTTCAACCATAACAGCTTTGGTGAGAGACCAATTAATTTTGGTTTCCATGGTCACTTTCCATGGCCTCACTCCTTCATTCAGGTATCATACCTAGTACACCTGTATATATATTTGTGCTGTGGTGGGTACTTTATGACCAGCCACCACTATCAATGTACCTTTAGGGTCAGTTTTTTCATATTCTTTTACTGCCCTGGTTTCTCCTGAGTTGTTTCTCAAGGAGACTACCTCCAAAACAATCCGAGGTAGATATTCCCACATTGATAAATTCCACCATATATATTAATATATGGAAACCCCTCAGGGTTTGTTTTTTTGGGAATATTCTGGGCCTTTTTAAACCCTTTATTTGAATTTTTTATTTTTGGAGTCTTTCTCCATTAATTTTAAGCCATAAAGCTTTTTTGTCTGGAGGCCTTTTTATTGGAACTTTTTAAATCATGGCCTCTCTGACTTTTATATTTTTTTCCTCCCCACTGGAGTTTTTCCATCTGGAGTTTTTTCTTTTCTTTTTAACTTTTAAACTCCGTTTTTTCACCCGGAGTATTTATTTTCCTTTTTTACTTTTTAAACTCTGTTTTTTCCCCCTGGAGTATTTTCTTTTCTTCATAGCCAAAAGTTTGTGGAGCATTCTCCCTAACGGTAATTTTAACGGCCACCGGTATCGGAACCAGCTCCGCACTAATCTGCCGTCCCGATCGCTGAGTTTTCCACAGGGACGCTATTTAAACTCCATTTATTCCCCGGAGTTTTTTCTTTTCATTTTAACTTTTATTTTATTTTTTATTTTTTATTCCGTTTCTTATTTAACTCCTGGTGGCTCTATACACCACCCACGGAGCTTGGATATGCCCTGTAAGTATTTCAACTGCACTTACCTGCGTGCCCGTACCTACCGCTGTCGAGGAGCTGCCTCTGCAGTTCTTGCTCTGCCGTCAGCGTCGACGTAATGCCGATCAAGCGCCAGGCGGGGCTTCTTCACGTAGTCACTCACGTGACTCCGAAGTAAAATTCCACAGATTCACCACTTTCTGTGTGAAAAATGTTTTTCTTATCTCGGTCCTAAAAGATTTCCCCCTTATCCTTAAACTGTGACCCCTTGTCCTGGACCTCCACAACATCGGGAAGAATCTTCCTGCATTAGCCTGTCCAACCCCTTAAGAATTTTGTACGTTTCTATAAGATCCCCCCTCAATCTTCTAAATTCTAGCGAGTACAAGCCAAGTCTATCCAGGCTTTCTTCATATGGAAGTCCTGTCATCCCAGGAATCAGTCTGGTGAACCTTCTCTGTACCCACTCTATGGCAAGAATGTCTTTCCTCAGATTAGGAGACCAAAACTGTACGCAATACTCCAGGTGTGGTCTCACCAAGACCCTGTACATCTCCAGTAGAACCTCCCTGCTCCTATACTCCTATGTGTTCCTCCAATTTGCGCTGGGCCTCACTCTGACAAAGGGGATCCCAGTGAGGGGGTGTAGATGGATGGAGTATTGCGTACAGTTCTGGTCACCCCATTGCAGGAATGATGTGGAGGCTCTGGAGAGGGTGCAGTGGAGGATTACAAGAGTCATGCCTGCATTAGAGGATGTTATATACAGAGGTTGGACACGTTTGGATGGTTTTCTCTGGAATGTACGAGGTTGAGGGGTATATAAAATCACACAAGGCAGAGATGGGGTCGACAGTCAGAATCTTTTTCCCAGGATGGAAATATCTAAATACTAGAGGCCTTAGTTTTAAGGTGAGAGGGGCAAAGTTTAAAGGAGATGAGCGGGGCAAGTTTTTTTTACACTGAGGGTGGTGGGTGTCTGGAATGCGTTGCCAGGGGTGGTGGTGGGGGAAGATACATTAGTGGTGTTTAATAGGCTTTTAGATAGACACATGGATATGAAGGGAATGGAGGGATATGGATCACGAGCAGGTAGATAAGAGTTGGGCTTGGCTTCATGTTCGGTACAGATGTTGTGGGCTGAAGGGCCTGTTCCCATTCGGAGTCTGGGATCCCTTGCCGGGGATCGCCGGAGAAGAGCTCCGACAGCCGGCCTGCGGCCTATAACACCCTGAAGCCGCGGTCTCCGGTAAAGTGGCTGATTCGGGCACTCCAGGCCGCGGAGCGTGTTCGACTGTCCCGACGTCGGAGTTTCGATCAACCCGACGAGAGGGCCTGTATATCCGGCCGCCCGTAGCGGCGACTGTGGAGGGTTCACAGCCCCGACCACGGGTGAACGAAAGGAGGACGACTGACTGAGCTGTGTTGCCTTCCACCACGGTGAAGAATGCTGTGGTGGGTGTTTGTGTTAAATTCTATTGTGTATCGTGTGTTTTTTCAGCTGTATCGCTGCTGGCAAATTCATTTCACTGCACCTTAGTTGGTGCTTGTGACGAATAAATGTGACTTTGACTTTCTTGTGCTGTAGTGGCATGTGATCTATGATTTGAGTCATCCAGCCATCTTACACAAAGTCAACTTTGGAGAACCGTCTTAAAGCATTTGACTGCATCAGTGTGGTTAACTCAATATTTTTTCCAGACCGGCAATAATGTAAGAAAGTGAGAGAAATGAATATAGATCAAACCGCCTGTGTATTCTCACGTTAGATTACACCAAAGCCTGCAGTCTGAAGAAGGGTCTCGACCCGAAACGTCACCCGTTCCTTCTTTGCAGAGATGCTGCCTGTCCCACTGCGTAGCTCCAGCGTTTTGGGTCTATCTGCAGTTTGTAATGTGTTGGTGAAGCATCAACATACAACCGTAGTGAGAACATTTAAACATTATATGTATCTTTATTGAATTTCCAAAAAAAAATCACGTGCGATTTTCAGAGCAAGGCAATTTGGCTCGGTTATTATCTCCAGTTTTTAAATTTACAGTACTGTAAACACGTGTGTTGTGGACAAGAGGCAGCGTTTGACCTTCGAGGAGAGGCTGGTTGTTTCATTGAAAGGTTGGACACTTGCGGGGAAAGATCGACCTTTGCCACTAAAGAGTCGAGAGACGGTTCGATTAACTTTTCGTAATTTGGTCGGTGTCTGTGATTCTCTGCGTACAGCTGGGGTGAGGGCCGACGTGGTTTTACCGGGTCGTATGCAAAAACGATAATTTCACAGTACCTAGGTACATGTAACAATAGAGTATAATTGAGGCATTGAATCAGTAACTCAGCGGGTCAGGCAGCATCTGTGGAGAACATGGATAGGTGACGTTTCACAGAGTGCTGGAGTAACTCAGCGGGTCAGGCAGCATCTGTGGAGAACATGGATAGGTGACGTTTTGGGTCAGGGCTCAACTACCAGAACAATTCCTGGATTAACTGTCGGGAGCGGAGGTTGAACAGACTTGAATTGTTTTCTTTGGAACACAGGAGGTTGAGGGGAGACCTGATAGAAGCATGAAAAATAATGAGAGGCATAGATGGGGTAGACAATCAGAACCTTTTTTCCCATGATGGAAATATTGCATACTGGAGGACACAACTTTAAGGTGAGAGGGCAAATTTTAAAGGTGATGCGCGAGGCAAGTTTTTTTACACAGACGGTGGTGGGTGCTTGGAACACACTGCCAGGGGTGGTGGTGGAGGCAGATACGATAGTGGCGTTTAAGAGGGTTTCAGATCGGCACGTGGATATGCAGGGAATGGAGGGATATAGATCATGTGCCGGCAGATAGAGTTGTCTGGCATCATATCCAGCACGGACATTGTGGGCCGAAGGGCCTGTTCCTGTGCTGTACTTTTCTTTTGTATCTTTGTCTGCACCAAATACATGGTGACTCTTTGCGTACTTTATTGCGTTGTATTGTATGCAGAAACCACCAGGTTCACGGACAGTTTCTTCCCGGCTGTTATCAGGAACTGAACCATCCTACCACAACCAGAGAGCAGTGCTGAACTACTATCCATCTCATTGGTGACCCTCAGACTATCCGTGATTGGACTTTACTGGCTATACCTTGCACCAAATGTTATTCCCTTATCATGTATCTGTATACGGTAAATGATTGTAATCATAGAAACATAGAAAATAGATGCGGGAGGAGGCCATTTGGTCCTTCGAGACAGCACTGCCATTCATTGCGATCATCCACAATCAGTAACCCGTTCCTGCCTTCTCCCCAGAGCTCTATCTAACTCTCCACAGAACTCTATCTAACTCTCTTTTAAATTCATCCACTGATTTGTCCTCTACTGCCTTCTGTGGCAGAGAATTCCACAAATTAGAACTCTCTGGGTGAGAACGTTTTTTCTCATCTCAGTTTTAAATGGCCTCTCCTTTATTCTTAGACTGTGGCCCCCGGTTCTGGACTGGCCCAACATTGGGAACATTTTTCCTGCATCTAGCTTGTCCAATCCTTTCATAAGTTTATAATTTTATACGTTTCTATAAGATCCCCTCTCATCCTTCTAAATTCCAGTCCCGCCATCCTGGGGATTAACCTGGTGAACCTACGCTGCACCGCCTCAATAGCAAGGATGTCCTTCCTCAAATTAGGGGACCAAAACTGCACACAATACTCCAGGTGTAGTCTCACTGGGGCCCTGTACAACTGCAGAAGGACCTCTTTACCCCTATACTCAACTCCTCTCGTTATGAAGGCCAACATGCCATTAGCTTCCTTCACTGCCTGCTGTACCTGCATGTTTACTTTCAGTGACTGGTGTACAAGGACACCCAGGTCTCGTTGCAATTCCCTTTTTCCTAATCTGACACCATTGAGATAATAATCTGCCCCCTTGTTCTTGCCGCCAAAGTGGACAACCTCACATTTATCTACATTGTACTGCATCCGCCCACTCACTCAACCTGTCCAAGTCACCCTGCAACCTCCTAGCATCCCCTTCGCAGTTCACGCTGACACCCAGCTTTGTGTCATCGGCAAATTTGATAGTGTCACTTTTAATCCCATCATCCAAATCATTAATATATATTGTAAATAGTTTTCGGCCGCAGCACTGAGCCTTGCGGCACTCCACTCGCCACTGCCTGCCATTCTGACAGGGACCCATTTATTCCTACTCTTTGTTTCCTGTCTGCCAACCAATTTTCCATCCATGTCAATACTCTACCCCCAATACCATGTGCTCTAATTTTGCACACTAATCTCCTATGTGGGACCTTATCAAAGGCTTTCTGAAAGTCCAGATACACTACATCCACTGCCGCTCCTTCATCCATTTTACTTGTCACTCCTCCAATTCCAGCAGATTAGTCAAGCAGGATTTCCCCTTCATAAATCCATGCTGTCTTGGACCGATCTTTTTACTCGTATCCAAATGCGCCGTTATTACTTCTGTAATAATTGACTCCAGCATCTTCCCCACCACCGATATCAGACTAACTGGTCTATAATTCCCCGTTTTCTCTCTCGCTCCTTTCTTTCTGCTGACTACTTAGCATGAAACAAAAAGCTTTTCACTGTACCTCTGTGTATGTGACAATAAACTGAACAAAGAATTTCACGGTACTACGTACATCTGGTAATAACATGTGAATCAGAACAAATTAAATATCAAAACTAAATGCTGAATAAAATTGACTTTGACTTTTAGTTTCATCAGACTGTGGGCCAGGAATTCTCTGCAGATAATCTGTGGAATTCTCTGCCGCAGGAGGTTGTGGAGGCCGATTCACTGGATGTTTCCAAGAGAGTTAGATATAGCTCTAAGGGCTGACGGAATCAAGGTGATATGGGGAGAAAGCAGCAGCGGGGTACTGATTTTGTGATGATCATATTGAATGGCGGTGCTGGCTCGAAGGGCCGAATGGCCTACCCCATATTTCTATGAGTTACAGCAAGGCCGGTTAAAGACTTTGCGTTTGCTGAACTGTTGGGCTGAGTTGTCAGGAGTGGTGTGTATCTGGGCAGACTCGCTCCACTGAAGCCCTGTGTGCAGCTGACGTGACGAGATCATGCAGAGGTCGGCTTCTGAACATCACACAACAAACACGGCCTTGCTTCTATTCCTCTGGGGATTCATGAAATTGGACTCGATGGGGTTATAGAACCACCCCGGCTGTTTAAAAACAACTTGAAGCAATCTGTGTCAGCCTCTAATGAACAACCCGGGGTGAGAGGAGAGTGGATATCTGTGTGTTAGGATCAGGAGTAGCTGGCAGACACTGTAAGCTACAGCGAGTGCACGAAGCATTCAAGGGAAGCTCATTTAGCCTGCAGTAGAGAGAGGTGCGGACAGCTCAGGAAGCACTGACACACAGCAGGTATCTGTCTCAGTAATGCTGATCAACAGACAAGTCCCAAACTGGATTGTGTAGGAAGGAACTGCAGATGCTGGTTTAAACCGAAGATAGGCAAAAAGCTGGAGTAACTCAGGGGGTCAGGCAGCATCTCTGGGGGAAAGGAATAGGTAGGTTTCGGTCAATCCTGAACAAGGATCAAAGTGCTGGAGGAACTCAGTGGGTCAGGCGGCATCTTAGTTTAGTTTAGTGATACAGCGCGGAAACAGGCCCTTCGGCCCACTGGGTCCGCGCTGACCAGCGATCCCCGCACATTAACACTATAGCCCAAAACTCACAGTTCTCACAAGGAAACAATCTACACTTCATATCGGCAAGACCAGCAGCATAATCAAGGACCAGTCTCACCCCGGTCATTCCCTCTTCTCCCCTCTCCCTTCAGACAAGAGGTACAGAAGTGTGAAAGCGCACACCTCCAGATTCAGGGACACTGTTTTTTCCCAGCTGCTATCAGGCAACCGAACCATCCTATCACAAAGGTAGACACAAATGCTGGAGTAACTCAGCGGGACAGGCAGCATCTCTGGAGAGAAGGAATGGGTGACGTTTTGGGTCACTATCTAAGCGTTATTCCCTGTATCCTGTATCTGTGCACTGTAATCATGTATAGTCTTTCCACTGAGTGGATAACACGTAACTAAAGCTTTTCACTGCATCATGGTACACGTGTCAATAAACTGAAGTAAACAAAAGTAAATTAGAATATTGGAATTTTGTGCTTGTTAGTTCTGGAGAATGGAATACTGTCCATCTAATGCAATCAGTTTCAGCAATCAGTACCCTTTGGCTGAGATATATTTCTCTCAAGATGCAAGGCTTACACTGACGTGCTGTCTCAGCTTTCTGTAACTTCAAGTAACCCCTTGCACTCCCCCTCTCTCCGTCCCTCTCGCACCCCAGTCATTGTACTAGTTTCATTGTTGTCCTGCTGAGTTTCACTGTTTGTATCACTCCTTATCATGCTCCCCACAACCAACAATGGACCATTGTGGGCTCTACTTGATCATCATTGCTGGCTTTGATCTGGCCTTTGGCGTATCTTTCATTCATTTGTTCAATGTACCTTTTCATAATCTTTTGTTTCCCTTTCCCCAGACTCTCAGGTTGAAGAAGGGTCTTGAGCCGAAACGTCACCCACTCCTTTTCCCCAGTGACGCTGCCTGACCTGCTTTTTGTACCTATCTTTAAAAGGCCAGCTCTATTGGATCAGTGACCCATCTGCCCCTCTTTATACCACGGTGCCGGTTCTATGAACCTCTGAGCATAACATCTAAGTGGACAAGGCACAAAGTGCTGGAGTAACTCAGCGGGTCAGGCAGCATTTCTGGAGAACATGGGCCGGTGATGTTTCGGGTCGGGACCCTTCCACACAGAGGCAGTAGCTGTGAGAAAGGAAGTTTGCTCAGTTTAGCATCCAGTGCTCTATGCTTGTGTCTTCAGCTAACACAGGCACCCACAGTGTCTATCACAGTGGGTGGGTATCCCAGGTTCATAGAGCCGTCTCTACTCTTCAACAAAGCATGGTTTACCTCTCGTTCATTGCCAACCAAAGCTCCTTTGCCCCATCAGTAAAAGACAACCCAGTTCCACCACCGATTTACCGGCAACTGGTTGTCCGGCACCTCCTTTATTCCGGACAGAATTACCAGCTCGAACCCCCTCCCCTCCTCCGGAAGTCCCCCCGACAATGCGGTGCCCAGGCTGGGTGAGGCAGCCGATCTCGACCTCATCGGCCGATCGGCGGGTGGAATCTGCTCCCTGTGGCCAGGGCTGTGGAACTCCAGCCCGGCCCCACCCGGCAGATCCGTTCCCACAGCCAACTCCAGTGGCCGGTATCTCGGCCACTCGGCGGGACCTCTGTTGGTCCGGCAACACGGATAATCCGGAAAGGCTCCGGAACCAAGGGTGCCGGAAACCCGGTGGTGGAGCTGTACTTGTGGCGGTGAATCAGCTACAGCCTTTACAGGTACAGGTATACCTGTACAGGTAAAACCTGAAATACCTGAGGGTGCAGTGGTGCATATACAACCTATGAAATGTGGACACAAAGAACCGCAGATGCTGGTTTATATATATTTTTTTAAAAACGCAAAGTGCTGGAGTAACTCAGCAGGTCAGGCAGCATCTCCGGAGAACATGGAGTGAGAATGTGCCATGTTTTAAGTGGTGTTGAGAGGCCAGGCCATGCAATGATTGGTCTCTGTACGTGAAGGAAGGGACTGTAGATGCAGGTTTACACCGGAGATAGACACAAGGGCTGGAGTAACTCAGCGGGACAGGCAGCATCTCTGGAGAGAAGGAATGGGTGACGTTTCTGGTCGAGACCCTTCTTCAGACCTCTCGTGTGGCTGGAGCTGGAGTGGCCAAGCTGCCTGACTGTGTGTGTCTCGGTTCTTGCAAAGATCGCCCCACTCACGTACGGCTGTGGGTCTGTCATGTAAAATAGAAAATAAAAACACTATTGGAAGATAAATCCCTGGCCCAAAGAATCGTTCCCAAAGAGTAAAACAAACAAACTGCACGTGTCCTTGGAAGGATGAAACAGAAGCTCCTGAGTGAGAGTTGCCGATCGGGGCTGGTCGGCTGCGCTCTGCGGGATGGTGTGTGTGTGATGCAGGGGATGGTTCATGCTGGATGTGGTCCTTCCTGCCTTGGCCAGCGACGGCCAGATGTTCCACCGGCCGCTGCACATCTGCGCTGGGCTTCGCTTGCGCCTCTTGCTGCTGCAACTCTCCTCGTCACTGGCCTCCCGTCGCATTGACCCACGCAGGGAAGTGTTGTAGCTGGAAGAGGGGAAAGCCCCAGGTGGTGATGGCCAGCATGACTGCTGCCACTCCGATTACATTCACACCAAAGCCTGCCTTCACCTGCAACACAGAGGGGGCAGGTCACGGGACACGCAACATGAACACGGAACATGCAACACGGAACATGGAACATGCAACACGGAACGTGGGACGGAACGCGCCACGTGGAACATGGAACACACAACGTGGAACGAGGAACACACAACGTGGAACATGGAACACACAGCATAGGACACGGAACACAGAAGATGGAACACGCAACATGGAACATGGAACACACAACGTGGAACACACAACATGGAATACACAACATGCTATATGGAATCCTGAACATGGAATGTGGGACATGGTACATGGGACACAGAATTGCAGAGAATTGTGGACGCAGCCCAGACAATCACACAAACCAACCTCCCTTTCCTTCCAGTCTGAAGATGGGTCTTGACCCAAAACATCACCTATTCCTTTTCTCCAGAGATGCTGTCTGAACCTTGAGCTACTCCAGAGTTTTGTGTCTATCGCCCTTCCATTGACTCCATCGACACCTCACGCTGCCTTGGCAAGGCCAGCACCCCGGCCACTCCCTCTTGTCCCATCTCCCATCGGGCAAAAGGTATAGAAGTGTGAAAATGCCCGCCTCCAGATTCAGGAACAGTTTCTTCCCGGCTGTTATCAGGCAACTGAACCATCCTACCACAACCAGAGAGCAGCGCTGAACTACTATCTACCTCATTGGTGACCCTCGGACTATCCTTGATCGGACTTTACTTTGGACTAAACCTCATTCCCTCATCATGTATCCATACATTGTGGACGGCTCGATTGTTATCATGTGTTGTCTTTCCGCTGACGGGTTAGCACGCAACTAAAGCTTTTCACTGTATCTCAGTACACGGGACAATAAACTGAACTGAACATGGAACATAGAATATGAAACGTGGAACACGGAATATGGAACACGGAATATGGAACACGGAACACGGATGTGGAACACGGAACGCGGAACATTGGGTGACCTTTGGCCGTGGCGGTGCCTTACCATGTCCTGTATCTGGCAGTGCCCATAGCTGAAGACGATGGCGTTTGGTGGGTTTCCAACGGGCAGCATCACAGCGAATGACACGCACATGGTGGCTGGTATCAGGGTGTACAACGGGTTTATCTGCAGCGTCTCAGACTAGGAGAGAAACAGAAAGGGGGGCGGGGGGGGGGGGTCATGCGTGTTTCAGCAGTAACTCACAGTCCACGTATAGAGTCAGAGACACACAGCACGGAAACAGGCCATTCGGCCCAACTGGCCCATGCCAACCATGATGCCCATCTAAGACAGTCCCATTAGGGTGGCACGGTGGCGCAGCGGTAGAGTTGCTGCCTCACAGCGCCAGAGACCCGGGCTCCGTCCTGACTACGGGCGCTGTCTGTACAGTGTTTATATGTTCCCCCCGTGACCTGCGTGGGTTTTCCCCGGGATCTCCAGTTTCCTCCAAGACGTGCAGGTTTATGGATTAATTGGCTTCTGTAAATTGTCCCTAGCATGTGGGATAGAACTCGTGTCCGAGTGATCGTTGGTCAGTGCGGACTTGATGGGCCCTCGAGACCGTTTCTATGCTGTATCTCTAAACTAAACAAATACATGTGCCCGTACCCCTCTAAATCTGTCCTATCCATGTACCTGTCCCACAAAACAGCAACACGCTGAAACTCAGCTTTTAGTTTAGATTGATTTAGATGCAAGTGTTGCTGTTTTGGTTAGTTTTGTTCAGTTTAGTTCATTTTAGTTTACTTTAGTTTAGTTGACTTGAGTTTAGTTTATAGACAATAGGCAATAAGTTCAGGAGTAGGCCATTCAGCCCTTCGAGCCAGCACCGCCATTCAATGTGATCATGGCTGATCATCCACAATCAGTACCCCGTTCCTGCCTTCTCCCCATATCCCCTGACTCCGCTATCTTTAAGAGCCCTATCTAGCTCTCTCTTGAAAGCATCCAGAGAACTGGCCTCCACCGCCCTCTGAGGCAGAGAATTCCACAGACTCACAACTCTCTGTGAGAAAAAGTGTTTCCTCGTCTCCGTTCTAAATGGCTTACTCCTTATTCCGAGTTTAGTTGAGTGTAGGATGGAAACACTTAGGATGGACTTTGGTAATAACTTTGGCCTTGAGGAGGTTTCACTGAAATGTGTTCTGGGCTGCGGGTAGAGGTGTGCACGTGTGTGAGTGTTGTTCCGGACGTGTGTGTTACAGAGGGCAGGCGGTGCTCACCAGGGTGGAGAGGATGGGCAGGAAGACGGTGATGGTGGCGGGGTTGCTGGCAAACTCGGTGACCACAGACACCAGCAGGCAGGCGATGAGTGTGACCGCCCACGGCGGCAGGTTGCTCATCGGCTCCATCTGACGGCCGATCCAGTCCGACAGACCGGACACCTGCGGGGAGAAAGGCAAACTCAGCAAAGGGGTGTGTGTATGCGACAGACAGCGCTGCCGGCGGTAGAGATCGTGGAAACAGCACCATGCCCACTAGGTATGTCAGAGGCCTGTTCTCAGCTAACGATATTTCAAAGACGTTTCCTCAACTATGGCCAAGTAGCGGCGGACATCAGTCCCTACAGTGAAGATGTGGATCACAGACATGTCCGACACACTACATTTGGAAACCGATTAGGCTTGATTTGGCGGAAAAGCCAGATCAATTTCTTAAGACATCGACACCCTTTACAGAATTTTTACAACAATAGTATGGTGTAACACAAATTTAAATTTAAATCCGATGCTGGGTTGGGTGAGGCGGGGGGCGAGGGGCAAGGTATATCTCCATTTTGTTCTTATTCCTCTATCTTTCTGCTTCACTGCTTTGGTAGTTTAAGGGACTTTTTCTCGTTTTTCACTGCACTATCCTTTCACTTTTTCCTTCCTTCTTTTCTTGCTTTCTCTTTATTTCCTTTTTTCCATTTTTATAATTTAGGTTAATAATAATAAATAATAAATACTTTATTAATCCCCTTATTCAGGGGAAATTCAGATGTCCTTGCAGCACACTAATACAAATACAACCTCGCATTAAAGAAGAAGGTTTAACATTAAAACATAAAAGCATCCCCCCCACAAATGGTTCCCACTGTGGGGGAAGGCACAAAGTCCAGTCCCCATCCCCATGTCCACCCATAGTCGGGCCTACTGAGGCCTCCGCAGTCGCCGCTACGGAGGCACGATGTTCCCGGCCGTTCTCGCCGGGCGATGGTGCTCCGGCGTCGGGAGAACCCTCTCAGTGGCTTGGGATGCCAGGAACGGCCGCCTCCTCACCGGTAGTAAGGTTAAAAATGAAGCTGTACAATAATTGTATAATTCTAGATGCCGAATGTTTTATCTTTGTACAATTGCTTCTAATAAAATAAAATAAAAAATAAAATATATATTTTTTAAAACAACCCCAGACAAAACTGCTGGAGAAACTCAGCGGGTGCAGCAGCATCTATGGAGCGAAGGAAATAGGTAACGTTTCGTCCCGAAACGTTGCCTATTTCCTTCAGGGTTTCGTCCCGAAACGTTGCCTATTTCTGTATTTGGGAGTGAGAAAGTTTTGTGCTTTACCTTGCAGCCCGCAGCTAGAGCATAGCCGCCTCCCACCAGGATGACAATCTCCCAGGGCATATGTTTCTGAAAGTCTTTCCAGTTGATCAGCGGTGCCAGGGGATTGGAGTCTCTGGGCTTCTTCTG
Organism: Okamejei kenojei; assembly: GCA_035221665.1. NCBI lineage: Eukaryota > Metazoa > Chordata > Chondrichthyes > Rajiformes > Rajidae > Okamejei > Okamejei kenojei. The sequence goes on along the minus strand of CM069149.1, from coordinate 47,805,776 downwards.
GTCCCCTGCACTTTCCTCGTCTGCACAAGAGAAACAGGTTAGCGGCGCGTGGGGAGGGGCCGCAGACGCTGCTTTGAACCGAAGATAGACACAGAAAGCTGGAGCAACTCAGCGGGACGGGCAGCATCTCTGGACAGAAGGAATGGGTGACGAATGAAGAAGGGTCTCAACCCGAAATGTCACGCATTCCTTCTCTCCAGAGATGCTGCCTGTCCCGCTGAGTTACTCCAGCATTTAGTGTCTAAACAATTTAGCGCATTTGGTTTAGTTTAGTTTAGTTTAGTTTAGTTTACTTTAGAGATACGGCGCAGAAATAGGCCCTTCGGCCCACCGAGTCCGCGCCGACCAGCGATCCCCGCACATTAACACTACCGACACACACTAGGGGCACTTTACCATTATACCAAGCCAATTAACCTACAAACCTGTACATCTTTGGAGAAACCCGCGCAGGTCAAGGGGAGAACCTAAAAACGCGTACAGAGTCGAGATCGAACCCCGGTCTCTGGCGTTGTGAGGCAGCAGCTCTACCCGCTGCGTCGCTGTGATGCCATCCCACATGTGAAGCCGCCCTCGCCTCGCCGCCGGTCTGTGGTTGTGCGGGGAGAGGGGGTGGCAGCAGACTGGCACTGGGTGGGCATGAAGGAGGCAGCGGGCAGGTGCCAGGTGGGCTCCAGGTGGGCATGAATGAGGCAGCAGGCAGGTGCCAGGTGGGCTCCAGGTGGGCATCAGATGGGCATGAAGCAGGCAGGTGCCAGGTGGGCTCCAGGTGGGGTACAGGTGGGCATCAGATGGGCATGAAGCAGGCATCAGGCTGGCACCAGGTGGGCACCAGGTGGGTACCAGATTGGCACTGGGCGTGGTACTCGCCCTCACTACTCACCGGGGCGGCCCTTGCCGAAGCAGGAGAAGGACGGCCTCCTGGCGGGGATGAGGAAGAGCAGGAAGCCCAGGAAGATGGAGACGGTGGCATCCGTCCTGTAGCCCTTCCTGCAACAAACAACAGTCGCCGGTCAGTGAGGGCGGAGAACAGGTTCATGGGTGATCTCACTCATCATCAAAAACGGGAGATCAATGACTGAATCCCAGCGACACTGCATCCCGACACTGGATCGCAGCCACACGAGCACCGCTCTGGATATGAGCGACTGTAGATCTGTGCACTGGGTCTGAGTGTCAGTGGGCACTGTGTCTGTACACTGGATGCCAGTGACACTGGATCAAATCACTGGCTCCAAGCAGCTGTGGAGGGAGTGCAGCGTAGGTTCACCAGGCTAATTCCCGGGATGGCGGGGCTGTCATATGTTGATAGAATGGAGCGGCTGGGCTTGTATACTCTGGAATTTAGAAGGGTGAGAGGCAATCTCATTGAAACATATAAGATTATTAAGGGTTTGGACACGCTAGAGGCAAGAAACAGGTTCCCGACGTTGGGGGAGTCCAGAACCAGGGGCCACAGTTTAAGAATAAGGGGTCAGCCATTTAGAACGGAGATGAGGAAAAACTTTTTCACACAGAGGGTTGTGAATCTGTGGAATTCTCTGCCTCAGAGGGCGGTGGAGGCCAATTCTCTGGATGCGTTCAAGAGAGAGTTAGATAGGGCTCTTAAAGATAGCGGAGTCAGGGGATATGGGCAGAAGGCAGGAACAGGGTACTGATTAGAAACATAGAAAATAGGTGCAGCAGTAGGCCATTCGGCCCTACGAGCCTGCACCGCCATTCAATATGATCATGGCTGATCATCCAACTCAGTATCCTGTACCTGCCTTCTCTCCATACCCCCTGATCCCTTTAGCCACAAGGGCCACATCTAACTCCCTCTTAAATATAGCCAATGAACTGGCCTCAACTACCTTCTGTGGCAGAGAATTCCACAGATTCACCACTCTCTGTGTGAAAAAATGTTTTTCTCATCTTGGTCCTAAAAGATTTCCCCCTTATCCTTAAACTGTGACCCCTTGTCCTGGACTTCCCCAACATCGGGAACAATCTTCCTGCATCTAGCCTGTCCAACCCCTTAAGAATTTTGTAAGTTTCTATAAAATCCCCCCTCAATCTTCTAAATTCTAGCGAGTACAAGCCGAGTCTATCCAGTCTTTCTTCATATGAAAGTCCTGACATCCCAGGAATCAGTCTGGTGAAGCTTCTCTGTACTCCCTCTATGGCAAGAATGTCTTTCCTCAGATTTGGAGACCAAAACTGTACGCAATACTCCAGGTGTGGTCTCACCAAAACCCTGTACATCTCCAGTAGAACCTCCCTGCTCCTATACTCAAATCCTTTTGCTATGAATGCTAACATACCATTCGCTTTCTTCACTGCCTGCTGCAACTGCATGCCTACTTTCAATGACTGGTGTACCATGACACCCAGGTCTCGTTGCATCTCCCCTTTTCCTAATCGGCCACCATTCAAATAATAGTCTACTTTCCTGTTTTTGTCACCAGTGGATAACCTCACATTTATCCACATTATACTGCATCTGCCATGCATTTGCCCACTCACCCAACCTATCCAAGTCACCTTGCAGCCTCCTAGCATCCTCCTCACAGCTAACACTGCCCCCCAGCTTCGTGTCATCCTCAAACTTTGAGATGTTGCATTCAATTCCCTCGACCAAATCATTAATATATATTGTAATTAGCTGGGGTCCCAGCACTGTGCCTTGCGGTACCCCACTAGTCACTGCCTGCCATCCTGAAAAGGATCCGTTCACTCCTACTCTTTGCTTCCTGTCTGCCAGCCAGTTCTCTATCCACATCAATACTGAACCGCCAATACCGTGTGCTTTAAGTTTGTATACTAATCTCTTGAGTGGGACCTTGTCGAAAGCCTTCTGAATGTCCAGATACAACACATCCGCAGGTTCTCCCTTATCCACTCTATTAATTACATCCTCAAAAAATTCAATAAGATTCATCAGACATGATTTACCTTTCGTAAATCCATGCTGACTTTGTCCAATGATTTCACCACTTTCCAAATGTCCTGCTATCCCTTCAAAACTCTTTAGATTCTGGAGTAGTTCCTGAGGATTGGAGGGTAGCTAATGTGACCCCACTTTTTAAAAAGGGAGGGAGAGAGAAAACTGACTCTAGCAGTTTCCTCACTACCGATGTTAGACTAACTGGTCTGTAATTCCCCGTTTTCTCTCTCCCTCCCTTTTTAAAAAGTGGGGTTACATTAGCTACCCTCCAATCCTCAGGAACTACTCCAGAATCTAAAGAGTTTTGAAAAATTATCACTAAGGCATCCACTATTTCCAGAGCTACTTCCTTGAGTACTCTGGGATGCAGCCTATCTGGCTCTGGGGATTTATCGGCCTTTAATCCATTCAATTTACCTAACACCAGTTCCCGGCTAACCTGGATTTCACTCAGTTCCTCCATCTCATTTGACAAACTATCCCCTGCTATTTCCGGCAGATTATTTATGTCTTCCTTAGTGAAGACAGAACCAAAGTAGTTATTCAATTGGTCTGCCATGTCCTTGTTCCCCATGATCAACTCACCTGTTTCTGACTGCAAGGGACCAACATTTGTTTTAACTAATCTTTTTCTCTTCACATATCAATAAAAACTTTTGCAGTCAGTTTCTATGTTCCCTGCCAGTTTTCTTTCATAATCCATTTTCCCTTTCCTAATAAAGCCCTTTGTCCTCCTCTGTTGGACTCTGAATTTCTCCCAGTCCTCTGGTCGGCTGCTTTTTCTGGCTAATTTGTATGCTTCATTTTTTGTTTTGATACTATCCCTGATTTCCCTCGTTATCCACGGATGCACTACCTTCCATGATTTATTCTTTTACCAAACTGGGATGAACAATTGTTGTAGTTCATCCATGCAGTCTTTAAATGCCTTCCATTGCATATCTACCGTCAACCCTTCAAGAATCAATTGCCAGTCTATCTTGGCCAATTCACGTCTCATACCCTCAAAGTTACCTTTCTTTAAGTTCTGATTGTGATTGTGGATGATCAGCCATGATCACAATGAATGAAGGTGCTGGCACGTAGGGCCGAATGGCCTACTCCTGCACCTATTGTATATTGTCCATTGACTATTGACATGGGCATTGGATCCCACTGGCCGTGAATCTGAGCACTGGGTCCCAGTGACACTGGATCTGGGTGCCAGATCCCAGTGATTCTGGACCTGCGCACTGGATATGAGCAACACTGGATTTGGAAACTGGATCTGATTGACAGTGGATCTGGGCACTGGTTCCAGCAAGCTGTGGATCTAGTTGGATCTTATTGGACCTGTGCACTGGATGTGAGCAACACTGGATGTGAGCAACAGTGGACCTGTGCACTGGATCTGAGCAACAGTGGATCTGAGTGACAGTGGATCTGTGCACTGGATCTGAGTTACAGTGGACCTGTGCACTGGATCTGAGTGACAGTGGACCTGTGCACTGGATCTGAGCAACACTGGACCTGAGCGACAGTGTATTTGGGCACTGGGTCCAGTGCCGTGTGGATGTGGGCGTGGGATGTCACTGTAGTCAGGGCGGGGTGACATTGATGGGGGGGGGGGGGGGTGGTCACTGTTCGTTTTAGACTGCCGTCCTCACCTCTCAAAGAGCGAGGTCCATCCGGGAACAAAGCCCGGCTCCCGCGTGAACCACAGCAAGGTCATCAGCACAAAGAAAATCCCCGTCACCATCTCTGGGTAGCTGGAACAGACATCGAAGGACAACAAAGTTAAGGTCCACGGTAGAAACAAAATGCTGGAGAAACTCAGCGGGTGAGGCAGCGTCTATGGAGAGAAGGAATGGGCGAGCCTTGGTCTTGACCCGAAACGCCACCCATTCCTTCTCTCCATAGATGCTGCCTCACCCGCTGAGTTTCTCCAGCATTTTGTATCTACCTTCAATTTTACCAGCATCTGCAGTTCTTTCTTAAACAAAGTTAACGTCCATCCCAGTTTGAGAACCTCATCATCCCAATCTCTCAGGAACAGTCCCCCCCCCCCCCCCACCTACCTGAACGGCCCCAACTTCTCATACTCCTCAAGGATTCTCCTCTCCGACATCTCCTCACGCTTTGTCTTTCTCTTCTTGCTCAGGGAGCAGGTTTCCTTAAAGCTGCAATGGGAGATGTATTCCAGTCAGGTGACAGAGTGGAGAGAGGCTGCCTTGCATCCTACCTGCTGTCTATCCCCTGCTGCAGAATCAATGTGTGTGGAATATGGGCATCTGTGATCACAAGGTCATAAGGTCATAAGTGATAGGACTTGAAGTAGACCATTCAATAGACAATCATTGCAGGAGTAGGCCATTCGGCCCTTCAAGTCAGCGCTGCCATTCAATGTGATCATGGCTGATCATCCACAATCAGTACCCCGTTCCTGCCTTCTCCCCACATCCCCTGACCGCTATCTTCAAGAGCCCTATGTAGCTCTCTCTTGAAAGTATCCAGAGAACCGGCCTCCACCTGAGGCAGAGAATTCCACAGACTCGCAACTGTCTGTGTGAAAAAGTGTTTCCTCGTCTCAAAATTCGGCCCATTGTCTACTCCGCCATTCAATCATGTCTGATCTATCTCTCCCTCCTAACCCCCTTCACCTGCCCTCTCCCCATAACCTTTGACACCCGTACTGCTGAAGAATCTATCTATTTCTGCCTTAAAAATATCCACTGACTTGGCCACTGTGGCAAATAATTCCACAGATTCACCACCCTCTGACTAAAGAAATTCCTCCTCATCTCCTTCCTAAAAGAATGTCCTTTAGTTCTAAGGCTGTGACATCAGGTCCTAGACTCTCCCACTAGTGGAAAAATCCTCTCCACATCCACTCTATCCAAGCCTTTCACTATTCTGTAAGTTTCAACGAGGTCCCCCCTCATTCTTCTAAACTCCAGCGAGTACATAATAATATATATAAGATATAATATAATGTAAAAAGCCACAGTTTAAGAATAAGGGGTAAGTCATTTAGAACGGAGATGAGGAAACACTTCTTCACACACAGAGTGGTGAGTCTGTGGAATTCTCTGCCTCAGAGGGCGGTGGAGGCCGGTTCTCTGGATACTTTCAAGAAAGAGCTAGATAGGGCTCTTAAAGATAGCAGAGTCAGGGAATATGGGGAGAAGGCAGGAACGGGGTACTGATTGGGGATGATCAGCCATGATCACATTGAATGGCGGTGCTGGCTCGAAGGGCCGAATGGCCTACTCCTGCACCTATTGTCTATTGTCTATTGTAAAAATATCTACAATATATAATATACTAGTTGTATCTACTGGGCTCCTAACCTTTGTTAGAAGAGACTGGAATAGTATTGTGAAGGTAATTCAGGAGTGGTCTTTGTAACATACTGGGGTCATTATTGTTAAGAACACTTTTGGAGTTGTCTATTGTCCCAAATCTAAAATTACTGAAACTTCAGAATAAAATCCAAACCATTGCAATTCCTAAATGAACAATATGTTGCTGTATCAGTTGTTGGAACCAGGATTGAGTACAAGGTCTGATTACATGTTTTCACACATCGCTGCCTTATCTCTCGCACTCAGTCAGTTTTGGGTGGCGTCAGCTGTTTTTTAAACCGCTGATTAACCTTTGGTAGGTTTTTGTGGGTTACGGTATCTGAGATCCAGACGCAAACAATGAGCTGAGATTGTGGCTTCCTGTAGATTGATTTATCCCAGTTTAAAGAGCTGTCTAATCCCCAGCCACTAAACTGGCCACTTGTGTTAACTCCCCACTTTACACAGCCTTGACCCTAATGCCCCTGTCCCACTTAGGAAACCTGAAAGGAAACCTCTGGAGACTTTGCGCCCCACCCAAGGTTTCCGTGCGGTTCCCGGAGGTTTTTGTCCTCCGGCAACCACCTTCAACCAGCATCGCAACCGGCTTCGACTAAAAAATCACCGATTTTTAAAACGGAAACCACTTTCGACCATTAGGGAGACTGACAAAAAACCTCCGGGAACCGCACGGAAACCTTGGGTGGGGCGCAAAGTCTCCAGAGGTTTCCGTTCAGGTTTCCTAAGTGGGACAGGGACATAAGGAGAAGAAAAGGCAATGTACCGCCATTTCAAAACTGAATTGAAGATTATACATGCAGAAATCCCAAGGGATGTTAGGGTCCAAGTCCATAACTCCCTGAAAGCAACACCATAAGTAGATAGGCAGGTAAAGAAGGCTTATGGTATAGACAATAGACAGTAGGTACAGGAGTAGGCCATTCAGCCCTTCGAGCCAGCACCGCCATTCAATGTGATGATGGCTGATCATCCACAATCAGTACCCCGTTCCTGCCTTCTCCCCATATCCCCTGACTCCGCTATCTTTAAGAGCCCTATCTAGCTCTCTCTTGAAAGCATCCAGAGAACCGGCCTCCACCGCCCTCTGAAGCAGAGAATTCCATAGACTCACAACTCTCTGTGTGAAAAAGTGTTTCCTCATCTCCCTTCTAAATGGCTTACCCCTTATTCTTAAACCGTGGCCCCTGGTTCTGGACTCCCCCAACATCGGGAACATGTTTCCTGACTCTAGCGTGTCCGAACCGTTAATAATCTTATATGTTTCAATAAGATCCCCTCTCACCTGCATTCACTGCTTGCCTTCAGTGGTCAGGGCATTGAGTATAAGGGTCAGGAAGCCATGATGCAGCTTTATAGGACTTTGGTCAGGTCGCATTTGGAGTATTGCGTGCAGTTCTGGCACTGCATTATGGGAAAGATGTGGAGGCTTTGGAAAGGGTACAGATGAGATTTATTCTCTAAAAGGAATCTAGAAGAGTCTCCAGAAGGGACTCTAGACCTACTGGATCTCTGTTAGAGGTAAGTTAGAGATGTTAGAACACAATTTTATAAATTTAGTTTAGAGATACAGCACGGAAACAGGCCTTACGGCCCACCGGGTCCGCGCCGACCAGCGATCCCCGCACATTAACAATATCCTACACACACTAGGGACAATTTTTACATTTACACCAGGCCAATTAACCTACACGTCTTTGGAGTGTGGGAGGAAACCGAAGATCTCGGAGAAAACCCACGCAGGTCACGGGGAGAACGTACAAACTCTGTACAGACAGCGCCCGTAGTCGGGATCGAACCCGGGTGTCCGGCGCTGCATTCGCTGTAAGGCAGCAACTCTACCGCTGCGCCACCGTGACTGCCCTGTGAATTCCAGATCTGTAAGAAGAGAGGCTCTAAAAAAGGCTCTAGAGGGTTCTAGAAGAGTCTCTCTTCTAGAGACTGGACTTTAACAAGACTCTAGGAGGCAGCTCCTAATAAGGCTGTCACCTGAAGCTAGACTTATCTCTAACACTAGAAATCAAAAGGAGACAAAAGGGCATGAGAGGAGGAGGGAAGAGACGCCCCCCCCCCCCCCTTGAAGTCATTCCCTTATGGGCCTGTCCCACTTACACGACTTTTTCAGCGACTGCCAGCACCCGTCATAGGTCGCCGAATATTTTCAACATGTTGAAAATCCAGCGTCGACCAGAGAGACGCTACGACTCTGGGTGCTGAGGAGACGACTCGCGACCATACAGGCGACACCCTGGCGACATGTAGCGGGCGACACCCTATATGGTCGTGAGTAGTCGCCCAAAGAGTCGTACCTTGTTCTGGTTGCCGCTGGATTTTCAACATGTTGAAAACTTTTGAGACCTGCTGTGACTATGACGGGTGCCGGCAATCGCCAAAAAAAATCGCGTAAGTGGGACAGGCCCATAAGTCCAGGCTTATCTCTAAGAGACTTATAAAAGTCTCTAGAAGCAGTGGCCCCCATGAAGCCATTCCCCAAGTCTAGGCTTATCTCTATGAAGACATAAAAGTCTCTAGAAGAGGCCCCCCCCCCCCCCCATGAAGCGGTCCTCGTCCAGTGGGAGTTGCTTACTTGCATCCCAGGAAAAGCCAGTGCATCCAAACCCAGGTGAGCACCAGCATCATGAGGGCGAATGGGGAAACTGAACACGAACCAGGTGCCAAAGTTGATGGAGCGTGACTCTGGGTAGCGGCTGTGGAAGGAAAGACAGGCAAACGTCAGCCCTGGCACGCACACATGCTCACAAGTTATAGGAGTAGAATTAGGCCATTCGGCCCATCAATAGACAATAGACCATAGGTACAGGAGTAGAGGCCATTCGGCCCTTCGAGCCAGCACCGCCATTCAATGTGATCATGGCTGATCATCCCCAATCTGTACCCCGTTCCTGCCTTCTCCCCATATCCCCTGACTCCGCTATCTTTAAGAGCCCTATCTAGCTCTCTCTTGAAAGTATCCAGAGAACCGGCCTCCACCGCCCTCTGAGGCAGAGAATTCCACATACTCACAACTCTCTGTGAGAAAAAGTGTTTCCTCGTCTCGGTTCTAAATGGCTTACTCCTTATTCTTAAACTGGGCCCCCTGGTTCTGCTCCCCCAACATCGGGAACATGTTTCCTGCCTCCAGCATGTCCAAGCCCTTAACAAACTTATATGTTTCAATGAGATCCCCTCTCATCCTTCTAAACTCCATCGAGTCCACTCCGCCATTCAATCGTGGCTGATCTCTGCCTCCTAACCCCATTCTCCTGCCTTCTCCCCCTAACCCTTGACACCCGATCTAATCAAGAATCTCTCTATCTCGGCTTTAAAAATACCCACCGGCTTGGCCTCCACAGCCCTCTGTGGCAATGAGTTCCACAGATTCACCACCCTCTAACTAAAGAAGTTCCTCCTCACCTCCTTTCTAAAAGAGCGCCCTTTAATTCTGAGGCTGTGACCCCTGGGCCTAGACTCTCCCACCAGTGGAAACACCCTCTCCACATCCACTCTATCTATGCCTGGCAAGGCCGCGCCTGCCAGCCTCTCTCCCAGGGCAGTGATCATTCTGCGTAGAACACAGAACAGTCCGACACACGAACTGGCCCTTCCACAGGTGGACAAAATTGCTGGAGAAACTCAGCGGGTGCAGCAGCATCTATGGAGCGAAGGAAATTGGCAACGTTTCGGGCCGAAACATTGCCTATTTCCTTTCCTTCTGGGTTTCGGCCCGAAACGTTGCCTATTCCTTCGCTCCATAGATGCTGCCTCACCCGCTGAGTTTCTCCAGCACTTTTGTCAACCTTCGATTTTCCAGCATCTGCAGTTCCTTCTTGAACATCTGGCCCTTCCACACTCAGCTTTCACGCTAGCTCACAGAAGAGTAGAACACAAGAACAGCCCTTTCAGCCTGTGTTGATCACGATGCCCGGTTTAACTAATCTCCTCTGATCCATATCCCTCTATTCCCTAGAAAGACACAGAGTGCTGGACTAACTCAGCGGGTCAGGCAGCATCGCTGGAGAAAAGGAGTAGGTGATGTTTCGAGCTGGAACCCTTCTTCGAAGAAAGAACTCTTTGAGGTTACTGTGAGAGAAAGTTAGTCTTTGAAGAAGGGTCTTGACCCGTAACGTCACCCATTCCTTCTCTCCAGAGATGCGGCCTGTCCCGCTGAGTTACTCCAGCATTTAGTGTCTATCTTCGGTGTAAACCAGCAACTGCAGTTCCTTCCTACACATCCCCTTCATTCCCTCCATATCCATGTGATTATCTAAAAGCTTCTTAGTTTGGTTTAGTTTAGAGATGCAGCGTGGAAACAGGCCCTTCAGCCCAACAAGTCCACCCTGCCCATCGATCACCCGTTCACACTCGTTCTATGTTATCCCACTTTCTCATCCACTCCCTACACACTTGGTGCAGTTTTTACAATTAACCTGCAAACCCGCACGTCTCTTTGGGATGTGGGAGGAAACCGGAGCACCCGGAGGAAACCCACGCGGTCACATACAAACTCCAAACGCACGCGCACGCACACACACACACACATGCACACACACACACACACACACACACACACACACACACACACACACACACACACACACACACACACACACACACACACACACACACACACACACACACACACACACACACACACACACACACACACACACACACACACACACACACACACACACACACACACAGAGTACCAGAGGTCAGGATGGGACCCGGGTGGGTCTGTGGCGCGGTGAGGCAGCGTCTCTGCCCGTTTCGCCACCCTGCCGCCCATACTGGTGGGGTGATCGTTCCCACCTGACAGACAGGTGGTGCTTGTGGGTGGAGCAGCTTACGTGTTGAACTGTTCGGCGAAGATGAGGTTGGTTGAGGTTCCCGTGATAGTCATCAGGCCTCCAATGGTGGCGGCGTAGGTAATACTCAGCGACAGACACTTGCAAATCATATGGTCACGTTTGGTCTTGTATTTACTGCTGTACTCCATGCCCGACTGGCCCGGCACCTGTAGGGGAAGGACAGCAAGAGAATAACATCACAGCTCAACGTTCATCCATTGCCAGCCACACACAAAGTGCTGCAGAAACCCAGCGGGCCATCATAATTCCATGTTCATAGCACAACTAGGCCATTCGGCTGATCTATCTCATCAGAGCTGATCTATCTCTATCTAGAAACATAGAAAATAGGTGCAGGAGGAGGCCATTTGGCCCTTCGAGCCAGCACCGCCATTCATTGTGATCATGGCTGATCGTCCCCAATCAATAACCCGTGCCTGCCTTCTCCCCATATCCCTTGACTCCACTTCAGAGTGATTGTTGTGGGGTGGGGGGAGGGGGGGGGAGAAAGATGGAAGAGAGGTGGGAATTGGGACAAAGCTTGGCAAGTGATAGGTGGATACAGGTGGGGGAGCGTGGGGGGGGGGAGGAGGGTTGGTTCGCAGATGAGTGGACAAAGTCCAGAGATAAAAAGGAGAGGTGTGAAATGAGGAAAGGTGTAAATTGTGAAGCCAGAGGAGAGGATATAGTTGGAAGTGACGGGGGAAGGGATAGGGTTGTGGTTGGTTAATGAGTTCAAATTGGAGAAGTGATTCTTCGTACTGCTGGGGTGTGAGCTGCCCAAGTGCAATACGAGGCGCTGTTCCTCCAGTTTGCGTGTGGCCTCACTCTGGCAATGGAGGAGGCCCAGGACAGAAAGGTCAGTGTGGGAATGGGAAGGGGGGGTTAGTATGATTAGAGACTGGGAGATCCAGCAGGCCTTGGCGGACCCAGCGCACGTGTTGGGTGAATCGGTCGCCGAGTCTACGCTTGGTCTCGTCGATGTGCAGGAGGCCACAGGGGCAGCCGCGGACGCAGTAGATCATCGATAAGCTTCCGTGCATTCCTGCTCCTCAGACTGTGCCGGTGTTTACCCCGTCCACATTATCTGTCGCGAGCAAACACATTAAGCCAAAGCTTCGACCTTTTGGATCTGTTTGAGTGTTTGAGTTGGAATCATTGAGAATTTTTGAGCAGATTTTTGAGCTGACGAGCGTGTTTGACTTCAGCGAGCAGCTGATATCCAGGCAATCGATAACCTTGTGGCCTGTTTACCCGCGTCTGCCCTCGTCCAAGCCGGGACGACCAATGTTATTGTGTCCGTGAGCCAAAGTATGCGTCAACCCTTCACACAAACTCCGCGCGGCCAGCTGTCCTGATGTGACATTGATGAATCCATAGAACAGGACAGCACAGGAACAGGCATTTGGCCCACAATGTCCGTGATGGACATGATGCCAAGGTAAACTGATCACCTCTGCCTGCACGTGACCCGTATCCCTCCATTCCCTTCATATCCACGTGCCTCTCTACAAGCCTCGTAAACACCACTATCGTATCTGCCAACACCACCCCTGGCATCGCGTTCCAGTCACCCACCACCCTCTGTAAAACAAAACTTGCCCCATCGCACATCTCCTTTAAACTTTGCCCCTCTCACCTTCAAACTCTGCCCACCAAGCTTTGACATTCCCATCGACTGTCTACCCTATCTGCGCACCTCCAGATTCAGGGAGAGTTTCTTCCCAGCTGTTATCAGACAACTCAACCATCCCACCAGAACCAGAGAGCAGTGCTGAACTACTATCCACCTCATTGATGACCCTTGGACTAACCTTTGTTTAAGAAATAGCTGCAGATGCTGGAGAAACTCAGCGGGTGCGGCAGCATCTATGGAGCGAAGGAATAGGTGACGTTTCGGGTCGAGACCCTTCCTCCCCTCCCTTTCCCAGCTCTCCCACAGCCCACTGCCTCCGCCTCTTCCTTTCTTCTTCCTTCCTCCTCCCACCCCCACATCAGTCTGAAGAAGGGTCTCGACCTGAAACGTCACCTATTCCTTCGCTGTCTAGATGTTGCCTCCCCGCTGAGTTTCTCCAGTATTTTTGTCTACCTCGGACTATCCTTGATCGGTCTTTGCTGGCTTTACCTTGCGCTAAACGTTATTCCCTTTATCGTGTATCTGTACACTGTGGGTGGCTCGATTGTAATCATGTATTGTCTTTCCGCTGACTGGTTAGCACGCAACAACAGCTTTTCACTGTACCTCGGTACACGGGACAGTAAACTAAACTTTAAACTGTAATTCGATCTAACCTGTGATTCTATGCCTCCTATAATTTTATATACTTCTAATATATCTCCGCTCAACCTCTGACATTCCAGGGAAAAAGTTCCAAGATTGTCCACCTCGCAATAGACAATAGACAATAGACAATAGGTGCAGGAGTAGGCCATTCGGCCCTTCGAACCTGCACCGCCATTCAATGTGATCATGGCTGATCATCCCCAATCAGTACCCCGTTCCTGCCTTCTCCCCATATCCCCTGACTCCGCTATTTTTAAGAGCCCTATCTAGCTCTCTCTTGAAAGCATCCAGAGAACCTGCCTCCACCGCCCTCTGAGGCAGAAAATTCCACAGACTCACCACTCTCTGTGAGAAAAAGTGTTTCCTCATCTCCGTTCTAAATGGCTTACTCCTTATTCTTAAACTGTGGCCCCTGGTTCTGGACTCCCCCAACATCGGGAACATGTTTCCTGCCACTAGCGTGTCTCTTCTTGTAACTAAACAAATAGTGTAAATTGTGAGTCGGGCACTATGTAGCCTGGGGGTCAAACATTGTGACACACACTCGATTGATGCAAGCACCCAGCCCAGGAACCTGTTGACAGGTCTACAGCCCCATATGTGTGCAAGACCTCCTTCATTCAGACCCTTCCACACCATTCGCCGTGCTTCCAATATTACATTCAATCTGTAATACTTTGCAATTCCGGTTGTCCTTTTAACCCGTTCCAATCTGAAAGCATTCCTCATTCTTCCAGCCCTTCCAAGTCACCGCTGGCCCCACCCCCACACTGGGTTTAGCATCATTGACTATTAATTTGTTGATTTATTGAGTCTTGTTGCTCATTGTATTATCTATGCGTCTTGTGTTACGTGCACTTGTTATGCTGCAGCAAGCGAGAATTTCATTGTTCCGTTGTCAATACATTTAACAATGAAACTCTTCACACCTGATACAGCACGGAATCAGGCCCTTCGGCCCACCGAGTCCAGGCCGACCATCGATAACACGGAACACTAGTTCTGTGTTATCTCATTTTCTCATCCACTCCCTACACACTAGGGGTCAATATACAGACGGCCACTTAACCTGCAAACCCGCACGTCTTTGGGACGTGGGAGGAAACCGGAGCACCCGGAGGAAACCCACGTGGTCACAGGGGGAACGTGCAAACTCCACACAGAAAATGTCCAGATCGCTCTCCCTGGTTCAAGAAAGATCAGACCTCCACACCGAGCTCTGGTCAGTGCAAGCATTCACAGGGATCACAGGCCCAAACCCGTAATATCCAACCCAAATTTATGCTTTAAAATTGCAACATTGAGTATTCAGTGGTCAGCAGCGGGTAGTGCCGTTGCCTCACAACGCCAGAGACCCGGATTCCATCCTGACCTCGGATGCTGTCCGTACCATGCAGGATTCCTCCGGGTGCTCCGGTCTCCTCCCACATCCCAAAGATGGATGGGTTTGGAGGCCAATTGTCCCTCTGTAAATTACCTCTAGTGGGCAGGGAGTGGATGGGAAAGTGGGATAACACAGAACTAGTGTGAACGGGTGACCGATGGTCGGCCTGGACACGGTGGGCCGAAGGGCCTGTTTCCACGCTGCATCTTTCAATCAATCAATAAAATATAATGGCCATTGCTATACGCTGCTTTCACTTCTCCCGTTGAAGGTGGAAACTGGGAGTGAGCTACACGGGCCGCACGGTGGCGCAGCGGTAGAGTTGCTGCCTCACCGCGCCAGACACCCGGGTTCGATCCTGACTACGGGCGCTGTCTGTATGGAGTTTGCACTTTCTCCCTCTGACTGCGTGGGTTTTCTCCGGGTGCTCCGGTTTCCTCCCACACTCCAGAAATGTGCAGGTTTGTAGAATTATTGGCTTCTGTAAATTGTCCCTAATGTGTGGGATGGAAGTTGTGTGCGTGGCCATCATTGGTCTGAGTGGACAGTGGGCCTACGGGCCTGATTCCACGCTGTATCTCTGAAGTAAACTAAACTGATGACAGAATGGATCGACTGGGCTTTTATTCACTGGAATTTAGAAGGATGAGAGGGGACCTTATAGAAACATATACAATTCTTCAGGGATTGGACACGCTAGATGCAGGAAAAATGTTCCTGATGTTTGGGGAGTCCAGAACCAGGGGTCACAGTTTAAGACTAAGGGGTAAGCCATTTTTTGGGCTGAGATGAGGAAAAACTTTTTCACCCAGAGAGTTGTGAATCTGTGGAATTCTCTGCCACAGAAGGCAGTGGAGGCCAATTCACTGGATGTATTCAAGAGAGAGTTAGATAGAGCTCTTGGGGCTAACGGAATCAAGGGATATGGGGAGAAAGCAGGAAAGGGGTACTGATTCTGGAAGATCAGCCATGTAAACATGTATGATTATTAAGGATTTGGACACGCTAGAGGCAGGAAACATGTTCCCGATGTTGGGGGAGTCCAGAACCAGGGGCCACAGTTTAAGAATAAGGGGTAAGCCATTGAGAACAGAGACGAGGAAATACTTTTTCTCACAGAGAGTTGTGAGTCTGTGGAATTCTCTGCCTCAAAGGGCGGTGGAGGCGGGTTCTCAGGATGCTTTCAAGAGAGAGCTAGATAGGGCTCTTAAAAATAGCGGAGTCGGGATATGGGGAGAAGGCAGGAACGGGGTACTGATTGGGGATGATCAGCCATGATCACATTGAACGGCGATGCTGGGTCAAAGGGCCGAATGGCCTACTCCTGCACCTATTGTCTATGTTTCTATGTAAACTACAGAGATGTTTAGGTGAATCCTGCAGAACTCAGGTAGTCTCATAATCTATTCCAGGCGACGCTAAAACATCATTATCAGGTACCGGAGAGAGGTCAGTGGGGTCATCAAACAGGAAGAAACAGAGTGCAGCCAACATCCAAACAAAGACGGTGATAAGAGCAACAGGTGATGAAGCCACAGACCTGGCCTTCGGGCAGAGTCAACATCTCCTTGTCAGATCGGTTCGTCTTCATTCCACTGCAAGAACAAACAAGATGTTAAATAACTCCAGTAAACCATCATGGTATCCCACAGAAACACACTGGCCTAAACAACACCCGCTATCTCAAAGAACTTTGAACGATTGATAATAGTA
Source organism: Okamejei kenojei (assembly GCA_035221665.1). Lineage (NCBI taxonomy): Eukaryota > Metazoa > Chordata > Chondrichthyes > Rajiformes > Rajidae > Okamejei > Okamejei kenojei. The sequence goes on along the minus strand of CM069149.1, from coordinate 47,789,278 downwards.
ATCTCAGTCAGATGTGCGCCATTACTAGCACTATCCCACCCGTCCCCCTTCACCCCGGTCCCTCCACCCTCTGTCCCCTTCCACCTATATCCCTCCCTCCAGCTTTACATCTCACTCCTCACCGGACATCCTTTTGTCTTCCACCCATCTCTGGCCTTTGTCCATCCATCTTCCAACCAACCCCCCCCTCCCCTTCAGCTGTATCCACCTATCACTTGTGTAGGAAGGAACTGCAGATAGACACAAAATGCTGGAGTAACCCTGCGGGACAGGCAGCAGCTCTGGAGAGAGGGAACGAACAAGGGTCTCGACCTGAAACGTCACCAATTCCTTTTCTCCAGAGATGCTGCCTGACCCGCTGAGTTTCTATCCACCCATCACTTGCCAGGGATTTGTCCTGAACTCCCCGCCTCTTTCCAGCTTCTGCCCCCGATTGCAATCGGTCCGAAGACGGGTGCCAACCTGAACAATCATCCATCCATTCCCTCTACAGACGCTGCCTGACCTGCCGAGTCTCTCTCTCTCCATAGATGCTGCCTGAGATCCACCATCACTCGCGTTTTGCTGAAGCTCCCAGCCCCTGCAGCCGTGTGTGTCTCCGACAATTCTTTCAGTCCACTGACTATTTTTCCATTTGAGGATGAGTGGCCATAAACGCCGATGTCTGGGCCAGTCGCGCTGGTGCTGCAACATTCACGCCTAGCCCAGAAGTTTCAAAACATCTGCTTCAATTGAAGAAAGAAACTGATACATGGTGTCAGGTCAAGAACCTCTCCCGCAAAGTCAGCAAGACCAAGGAGCTGGTGATCAACTTCAGGAAGCAAGGATGAGCAAGTGGCCCAATCAGCAGCCATGGTGCTGCTGTGGAAGTGGCTGCGAACTTCAAGTCCTTGGCGTAGATATTATCAATGATTTATCGTGGACGAAACAACATTGATGCGACAGCCATGGTTCACCAACGCCTCGACTTCCTCAGGAGAAAGTAGCTCCTCCAGATAGTAGTCCCCTTCAGTGTGTCTCCAACTTCCACAGGTGCACCATAGAGAGTGTACTGTTGTGTTGCATCACGGCTTGGTTTGAGAACAGCTCTGCCCAAGACCCCAATAAATTGTAGAGAGTTGTAGATGTGGCCCAGTCCCACACAGACCACACTCCCCACCAGTGTAGATGTATCCCAGTCCCACACAGACCACACTCCCCACCATTGTAGGTGTGGCCCAGTCCCACACAGACCACACTCCCCACCAGTGTAGATGAAGGCCAGTCCCACATACTCCACACTCCCCACCATTGTAGATGTGGCCCAGTCCCACACAGACCACACTCCCCACCAGTGTAGATGTGGCCCAGTCCCACACACACCACACTCCCCACCAGTGTAGATGTGGCCCAGTCCCACACACACCACACTCCCCACCATTGTAGGTGTGGCCCAGTCCCACACAGACCACACTCCCCACCATCGACTCCATCTACACTTCACGCTTCCTCGGGAAAGCAGCCGACATCATCAAAGACTTGTCCCACCATGGTCATTCCTTCTTCTCCCCGCTCCCGTCCAGCAGAAGGTACAGAAGCTTGAAAGCGCGCACCACCAGGACTCAGGAACAGCTTCTTCCCCTCTGTTATCAGGCTTCTGAACGGTCCTTCCATAAGCTAGGGCACTGTCCGATTCACCTCTACCCCATTGCGGACATTGGACTCTGTGTGTGGGACTGATGCGCGACAATGCTGAGAACGATATTCTGCACTCTGTATCTTCCCCTTTGAATGATTTGTTTAACTTTAAAGTTGATTGCATTTCAATGTAACGTTATCTGATCTGTTTGGGATAGCGAGCAAACAAGGCTTTTCACTGTACCTCGGTACGCGTGACAATAATAAACACTAGCCTGGTCCCAGGGTGAAGCGTGCACACTGTCTGTTGGTGTGTCTTCATTTCAAGGACGAGGTCCAGATTGCATTTGTAATGTGTTTGTCAGCCGTTAAATAGAGCTCGTCTTGCTTCGACAGCACATGCAATACATCGATCCAGTCTCATTAAAAGATCTATTTGGGTTCAAAATAGCCTTAATGGAGAGTGGTGCAATTAACTTGCCAATATCTGAATGTGAGCTGACGGATAGTGATGTGAGCTCTCTCCCTTGAGTCCGTGCCCGATCCATGCTGACAGCACTCTCCTTCAATCCATGCTGCAGCTAACAGTCTTGGTCCTAACATTCACCCCAGGTTCACTTCACCAGCTGGTTTAAACCATTGCATGCAGGTTTAGTTTAGTTTAGAGATACAGCATGGAAACAGAAGGTAGACAGAAGTGCTGGAGAAACTCAGCGGGTGCAGCAGCATCTATGGAGCGAAGGAAATAGGCAACGTTTCGGGCCGAAACCCAAAGGGCAACCCAAACGTTGCCTATTTCCTTCAGGGTTTCAGCCTGAAACGTTGCCTATTTCCTTCGCTCCATAGATGCTGCCGCACCCGCTGAGTTTCTCCAGCACTTCTGTTTACCTTCGATTTTCCGGCGTCTGCAGTTCCTTCTTGAACAGCATGGAAACAGGCCGTTTGGCCCATCAACCAGCGATCCCCCACACACTCACACTATCCTACACACCGCTAGGGGCAATTTACATTAATGCCAAGCCAATTACCCTAGAAACCTGCACGTCTTTGGAGTGTGGGAGGAAACCAAAGCTCTCGGAGAAAACCCACGTGGTCACATTGAGAACACACAAACTCCGTGCCGACAGCACCCGTAGTCAGGATTGAACCCGGGGCTCTGGCGCTGGGAGGCAGCAGCTCTACCCGCTGTGCCACCGTGCTGCCCATTATGGGAAGGATGTGTTGGCTGTGGAGAGGGTGCGGCAGAGGTCTAGGCGAATGTGGCCTGGATGAAAGAATATTAGCTATAAGGTGGACAGAAAATGCTGGAGTGACTCAACGGGGCAGGCAGCATTTCTGGAGAAAAAGGATAGGTCGGGACCCTTGTCCAGACTGAGAGCTCGGATTGTCAGATGTTATGGGGAGACCTGATGGAAATACATAGAACCTCGTTCCCACGGTGGGAATGCCAAAGACTAGAGGGCATAGCTTTAAGGCACGAGCTTTAAGGCAAAGTTTAATGTGCAGGGCATGTTTTTTCCTCACAGCGCCAGAGACCTGGGTTCAATCCTGACCTGGGGTGCTGCCTGAGAGGAGTTTGCACGTTCTCCCTGTTTCCCCAAGATGCTCCAGCTGCCTGAGCCGCGGAGTTACTCCAGCACTTTATGCGTGTGTGTTGTGAACCAGCTGCTGCAGTCCCTCGTCCCCCCATCAACGTTGTGTTTCCACACTGCCTGGAATGAGTTTACTTTATTTGCTCCAGTAACTCGAACACCAACAATGGCGGCACGGAGGCGCAGTGGTATAGTTGTTGCGTTACAGCGCCGGGCAGCAATCCCGACTACGGGCGCTGCTTGCACGGAGTCTGTACCTTCTCCCCGGTACCAGGTGGGCTTTCTCCGGGTGCTCAGGTTTCCTCCCACGCTCCAAAGACGTACAGGTTTGTATGTTGGACGCAAAATGAAGGAGTAACTCAGCGGGACAGGCAGCAACTCTGGAGAGAGGGAATGGGCGACGTTATGGGTCGAGACCCTTCTTGCTTGTCGGTTAATTGGTTTCGGTAAAACAAATTGTAAATTGTCCCTGGTGTGTTGGGTAGTGCTAGTGTACGGGTGACCACTGGTCCGCGCGGACTGTGGGCCAAACGGCCGGTTTCTGCGCTGTATATCCAACGTCTAAGCACTAAATGGCTATCTGTAGATATTTAGAAAATCTACTTAAGCTACTCACCAAGGAAAGAGAAGTTTGTCTCTTCTGAACCCATTCCCCTCCCCTGTCCCATCCCCGAGCCCAGTTTACCGCAGCCCGAACCATCACCTCAATGTGGGACTTACTTTTCTTTAAGGTAGATAAGTTCCAGCTGTCTCTTCTCATTCTCGCCCCCTGGGAAGAATAAGGGGCAGATATTGAAACTTGCAAAATGAAAAAGGCAAATGTATCATAAAGCGCTCTAACTTTGGGCGGGGGGGGCGGGTTACATGGACTTTTGGCCACGGTGTGTAATGATGCAGTTATGTTATCCTCCAGCATGGTGGTTGGTGGAGGGAGGAGAGGGTGGGTGCTGGTGTGTGGGCTGCGTCACCCCACAGGAGCTAACTACACATCCAGTGCAAAGTGTTGATGCGGGAAGAATTTAGAGACCGGCGCACCCCTCCCCCTCCCCCAACACCCCCCCCCCCAAAAAAAGTTAAATCCAGGTGGTCACCAGGAGAAGGTGCAAATTAGGGCGGCAAGTGGCGTTGCTGCCTCCCAGCGCAAGCGGCCCGGGCTCAGGTGCTGTCCGTATGGAGTTTGCACGTTCTCCCCGTGACCGTGTGGGTTTTCTCCGGTTCTCTCCCACACTCCAAAGACGTGCAGGTTTGTAGGTTAATTGGCTTCTGTGAATTGTCCCTAGTGTGTGTAGGGTAGGGCTAGTGTACGTGGGCTAGTGCTAGGATCGCTGGTCGGCACAAACACGGTGGGCCGAAGGGCCTGTTCCCGCGCTGTATCTCTAAAGTAAACAACAGTAAATGCTTTTCAATATACCTCAGTACACAAGACATAATGAACTAAACTAATGGTGTTAGTGTGGGCATCTTTTGCAAGTTATTGCAGATATTGAGAGTTGCCTCCATCAATGTACACTGATAGAATTTATTTCAAGAGGGCTTGTGTACAAAAATAGGGATGTAATGCTGAGGCTCTCTAAGGCGCTGTTTAAGAAAGAATTGCAGATATTGGAAAAATCAAAGGAAGACAAAAATGCAGGAGAAACTCAGCGGGTGAGGCAGCATCTATGGAGCGAAGGAATAGGTGACATTTCGGGTCGAGACCTTCTTCAGACTAGACTCAGTCTCGACCCGAAACGTCACCCGTTCCTTCGCTCCATAGATGCTGGCTCACCTGCTGAGTTTCTCCAGCATTTAGTCTACACTCTATAAGGCGCTGGTCAGGCCACATTTGGAGTATTGTGAGCAATTTTGGGCCCCATATCTGAGGAAGGATGTGCTGGCTCTGGAGAGGGTCCAGAGGTGGTTTGCAAGAATTATCCCAGGAATGAGTGGGCTAGCATATGATGAGCGTTTGACGGCACTGGGCCTGTACTCACTGGAGAAGGATGAGGGGGGACCTCATTTAAAGTTATCAAATAGTGAAAGGCTTGGATAGAGTGGATGTGGAGAGGATGTTTCCACTAGTGGGAGAGTCTAGGACATGGGGTCGCAGCCTCAGAATTAAAGGACGTTCCTTTAAGAAGGAGATAAGGAGGAATTTCTTTAGTCAGAGGGTGGTGAATCTGTGGCAGTCATTGCCACAGCCACGGTGGAGGCCATGTCAGTGGATATTTTTAAGGCAGAGAAAGATAGATTCTTGATTATTACGGGTGTCAGGGGTTACGGGGAGAAGGCAGGAGAATGGGGTACTGATGACCTTACGACCTTACCGCAGGAAGGAATAGCAGTAGGTGGTTTAAACCGATGCAGTCATCTCAAAGCTAGACACAAAATGCTGGAGTAACTCAGCGGGACAGGCAGCATCTGTGAAGAGAGGGAATGGGTGGCGTTTCGGGTCGAGACCCTTCTTCAGACTGAGGAAGAAGTCTGAAAGAGGGTCTTGACCTGAAACGTCACCCATTCTTTTTCACCAGAGATGCCGCCTGTCCCGCTGAGTTACTCCAGCATTTAGTTATGACATCATCTTTGAGCTTATTGCAGTGCTGGCGAGCTGGGCTCTCCCACGCACGCCGCGCTGGCCACACGTACCGTACTTGGGGGAGGCTGAGGCGGTGTAGGTGTCTTCCACGCTGTCGGTGTCGATGATGACGGCCAAGTCCATGTCGGCCTCCAGGCTGGTGCTGATGAGCTGCTGGAGCACGGCCTCGGCGATGGGCATCACCATGGCCGTGGTGGAGGTGTTGCTGAGCCACATGGACAAGAACACGGTGCAGCACATGAAGCCCAGCACCAACCTGCGGGCACAGCCGGCTGTCAACGCCAAACTCCAAACTCCTACCCTGCCACACACGCCATCCCTCCACCGCTGGGCAGCACGGAGACGGGAGGCAGGAGGCGGGAGGCGGGAGACGGGAGGCAGGAGGCAGGAGGCAGGAGACAGGAGGCAGGAGGCAGGAGGCAGGAGGCAGGAGGCAGGAGGCAGGAGGCAGGAGGCAGGAGGCGGGAGGCGGGAGGCGGGAGGCGGGAGGCGGGAGGCGGGAGGCGGGAGGCGGGAGGCGGGAGGCGGGAGACGGGAGACGGGAGACGGGAGGCGGGAGACGGGAGGCAGGAGACGGGAGACAGGAGACAGGAGGCAGGAGACAGGAGACATTAGGTGCACGAGTAGGCCATTCGGCCCTTCGAGCCAGCACCGCCATTCACTGTGATCATGGCTGATCATCCCCAATCAGTACCCCGTTCCTGCCTTCTCCCCATATCCCCTGACTCCGCTATCTTTAAGAGCCCTATCTAGCTCTCTCTTGAAAACATCCAGAGAACCGGCCTCTACTGCCTGGTAGAGACTTCCACAGATTCACAAGTCTCTGGGTGAAAAGGTTTTTCCTCATCTACGGCAGTTCTGTGAGGTAGCGGGTAGTGCTGCTGCCTCACATCGCCAGCGACCCGGGTTCAATCCTGACCTCGGGTGCTGTCTGTGTGTGTGGAGTTTGCACGTTCTCCCTGTGGCCGTACAGCGTTTCCTCCCACATCCCAAAGACGTGCGGGTTTGTAAATTAATTGTCCCCCTGTAGATTGCCCCTTAGTGCGTAGGGAGTGGATGAGAAAGTGGGATAGCACAGACCTAGTGTGAACGGGTGATCGCTGGTGGGTGTGGACCCGTGCCCAGTGTGTGGGCGAGAGGTAGAATCTGAGGGGAGTCGGTGAGAATGAGGGGAGGTGGAATGAATGTAGGATTAGTATAAAGCGGTGGGTAATGGAGGCACGGACTTTGTGGGCCGAAGGGCCTGTTTCATGCTGTCTATCTCAATTACCATGGTAGCTCAGACCCTTCACCATTCCCCCTCCCTGTCCTTGGATCCCACCTGGCTTCTCCTCATTCCCCCATCTCTGAACCCTAAAGGGCCTGTCCCACTTAGTTTATCTTTAGGCGACCAGTCTGTGGCCACGTGGTCACCGGGGTGTCGCCTGTGTGGGCGTGAGTCGTCTCCCCAGTCGCCCAAAGAGGCG